>PVIU01002217.1:118885-180111 GCA_004026605.1 Ondatra zibethicus | reverse complement strand
TAAGGTCTTTGAAGAATTTTGTTGGGATTTTGATGGGCATTGCGTTGAATCTGTAGATTGCTTTTGGTAAGATTGCCATTTTTACTATATTAATTTTGCCTACCCAAGAGCATGGGAGGTCTTTCCATTTTCTGGTGTCATCTTCCATTTCTTTCTTCAAAGATTTAAAGTTCTTGTCATACAAGTCTTCCACTTGTTTGGTTAGAGTTACTCCGAGATATCTTATGCCATTTGTGCCTATTGTGAAGGGTGTTGATTCTCTGATTTCTTCCCCAGCCCTTTTATGTAGTTGTGGTTGGCCTAGAACTCACTATGTCGACCAGGATGGCCCAGAACTTACAGAGATCCTTTTCCCTCTGCCTCCCAAGGCTGAGATTAAAGATCAAAACGCCTGCTTCGTTTTGAGGTTTTTGAGAGAAGATCTCATGTAGCCCAAAAGGAACCTGAAGTTCTGCTCTTCTTGCCTACAACTCTTAGGTGATCGGAGTTGGGCCTGCATTATCACACCAAGCTGGCTTTCTTTCTGTCTTCGTTTATTTATTTTGTGTAATTGCAGAATTTCTCATCCTCTTGCCTCAGCCTTCTGGGTGTGAGCCGCCATGCCCGGCTACATTTACCTGATTGGTAGAGCTTTTGTCTGTGTGGCATCGTGCCCTGAAGTTCCACAGTAGTTCAGGCTGTCTTCACTCTCAGTGGTTCTATTGCCTGCTTCAAACTAAAGTGTTCTTTAAGCCAGGTGTGGTGACTGTTGCCTTTAGTCCCAGCACTTTCCCAAGGGAGGCAGGGGCAGGTGGGGCTCCGAGCGACCGAGGCCAGCCTGGTCTGCAGAGCGAGCTCCCGGACAGCCAGGGCTCCACATGGAAACCCTGTCTGGAAACACAGGGTTCAGATGAGAATGGCCCCATAGGCTCCTACGCTTGAATACTTGGACCCTAGTCTCCAGGATTGCCTGGGAAGCATTAGGAAGTGTGGCTTTGTGGGAGGAGGTCAGTCACTGAGGAGGGGCCTTGAGGTCTTAGAGATCTCGCCATTCCATTCCCAGTGTCTCTGCATCCTGTTTGTGGTTCAGGACTTGAGTTCTCAGCTGTCCCTGCCACCATGCTTTTGCTCCACCCTCAAGGACTCTTAACTTTCTGACCAGAGGCCTCATTGAATATTTCCTTTAGCTGGGCAGTGCTGGTACTTTTATCCCTGCACTCAGGAGGCAGGGGCAGGTGAGTTCAAGGCCAGCCTGGTCTACAAAGTTTGTTCCAGGACAACCAAGACTACACAGAGAGACCCTGCCTCAAAAACAATATTTCTTTCACAAGCTGCTTTGGTCGTGATGTTTTCCACAGCAATAGGAAAGTAACTAGGTCAATGTCTGCGCCACTTTTGTGCCTGGCGCGAGAGGAGGCTAGAAGAGGGCTAGGATGCCCTGGAACTGTGAGTCACCATGGGGGCGCTGGGAAATGAACCCAGGATGCCTGGAAGAGCAGCCAGTGCTCTTAGCCACCAAGCCATTCCTCCAGCCCCACTTCGGTCATTTAGTTTTCAGTGCTGGGGATTTAATCTGGGGCTTCATGCATGCCAGACTCACTTCTGAGCCATTCACCTTCAACCGCTCACTGAGGCTCTGAGAGGAAGTCTACACCCTGGTCCTGTACTGTACCCAGTCCCACAGGGGCTTTCCTGATAGATGACCACGCCCCCAGCCCCTCATGGGGGGATGTCAGGCAGAGGCGTTACTGCTGTCAGTCCCCAATCTTTACGTTACATTTGTGTATAGCCATTACAGTATTCAAGACTGGCCCTGAACTTCAGATTCTCCTGCCTCTGCCTCCCGAGTGCTAGGATGACAGGGAGGCTGATGGCGTGCAGGGAACGGAATCCAGAGCTCTGCCTCGGGAGCCTATGTTGGTATTGTAGACAGGGCTTCGTACAACCCAGGCTGTCCGGCAGCCCCTGACGCTCCAGTCTCAGCCAGGACTGCCGTTATGACTGACTCCTGACTGATTCCCGCCGCGTCACCTCTTAGATCAGAAAAGGCAGAGCTGGATGGATATGCTTCACCAGGAACTTGCGGAATGAGTTCCACGTGGGAGCTCCGCCCTCACATTGCCGCGCCCACACCAGGCCACGCCCACTGCTGTCATTCAGCGGGCGCGGTTAGATCGTGCGTGGGGTCCTGCTCACCAATGAGACTTCAGGACGCTGCACAGGAAGGGGCGAACCGCAAGGTGGCAAACGGCGGTGTCTGCTTTCCTATTGGGTGGCATGTGGTTGTCAAGGAAACTGCAGTGCGGGGGAGGGGCTTCCTGGTGGGGCGGAGCTTCCGGGACGCCGAGGCTCTCCGTCAGCTGACCCACCGCCATCTTGGCCGCCATTTGCGAACGGCTGTGAGCTCGGAGGCGAGCGGGCCGTGGAAGCGGGGCCTCCTTCGCCGCCCCTCTCCTCACAGTGGTCTCGGGCCGCAGCCGTCGCTCTGGCCTCCACGTCACCCGCTCCGCGGCGGCCGGAAGCGCAGCGCGTCGCGCGCCCGAGGTGTGGTCGCCGCGTCCCCGCGCCTGCCTGGGCCTCGGCGGCGGCGTTCCCCTCGGAGGCCGCAGCTCGCGGGCCGCCGCGATGGCCCTCAAGATGGTGAAGGGCAGCATCGACCGCATGTTCGACAAGAACCTGCAGGATCTGGTGCGCGGCATCCGCAACCACAAGGAGGACGAGGTGAGCCGGCGCCGAGCGGGGCTGCCCGCTCGGCCTCAGTTTACCCCCCGGCAGCTCCTGTCGTCTTGAAACGGAGGCTGCCCCAAACGTCACCAGGGGGCCACTCCCCGGGCCACCTGCCCCCTCGGAGCCCGCGCCGGCCCAGGACCCCGTGTTTAGTCTTGCAGTTGAGGCCACCCCTTGAGCCTCAGTTTACCTGCTCGGCGGGGAGCCGGCCGGGCGTGGGCTTAGGCCGAGGTTCTGGAGCGCACGCTGCGCGGTCAGGTGACCGTCCCTGGCGGGGAAACTGAGGCACGGGTCTGCAGGCTCCGCTGGGGCCCGTGGGGAGCCTGCCAGGTCTCAGTTCCTGTTCCCAGATCCCCTGGCCTACCGGCTTTGCAGCCCGAGTCCCAGGGGTGCCCTGGAATGGGGAAGCCTAGAAGTCAGGGTGCAGGAGCGATTTTTCCAGAAGTTAAGCTGTGAGCACGAGCCTGCTTCCTCTCCTCCCCCCAGCCTGCGACCTAGATTAGGGAAGGAGCGAGGTAGCGGCCGCCCCCCGCCCGGCTCCGTGGGAGCGGCACGCGGGACGAGTCCTGGCCCTGGTCGCCGTGACACAGAGTTCTGGAAGCAGGCCCCTGACTGGCCGCTAGCGCCCCCCTTCTGGCTGCTGCTTCAGCTGATTGGCCTGCATTTTGCTGAGAAACTTGAAATTTCCCTCGTGCTCTCTGCGGCCCTCTGCTCTGAGGGAGCCCGTGCCTCCCGCTCGGTGCGTGTCCTCTGGGCGCCTGCAGCAGTGCCCCGAGGGGAGCTTGCCTTTCGGCATGGGTTCCTCAGACATAGCCCAGGCTGCCTTCAAGCTCACGGTTCTCCTGCCTCGGCCTCCCAGGCGCTGGGCTGCCTGATTCTTAGGGGCGTGTGCCATGTCCTCAGCAGCCTCTGCTGTGCTGTGCTGTGCTCTTCATGACCCCCACCCTCGCCACCCCAGGGCGCGCGGCTTCATGGGAATTGGTGTGAATGGGCTGTGCCTGCCCTACAGGTGTCTTTGAATTGGTGTGTACTATATATAACATTGGGTTTTTTGTTTGTTTTTCCTAGTGTCTTTGGTGTGAAACATCGGGTTTTATATGTGTTTTCACACGTGTACAGTGGAGGAAGTGCTTTCAGTAGTGCAGACAGCCCTCCAAGGCCTCATCTACCCGGCTTCTGCCGCTGGCCGCCTGGCCATTCTAAGATTTTGCTTGTGAGCCTACCTTTAACTGCTAAGCATCCCCCCTTCTTGGAGACCATCCTGCTCCTGCTTGGGGACCATTGTCAAGGTCCTGAGTGTGTTGTCAGGGGCTCAGCACTGACTGTGGGCACTCGCTCCTTTGGGGGTGCTGATGCAGGGCAGTCACTGCTGGGCAGCCTTGCAGCAGAAGCTATGCAGCGACCATCACTTGCTTGGCAGTGTGGTTGACACAGATATCACTGCAACCCAGACTGGCTTAGGAGCTGTAATCTTCCTGCCTTAGCCTCCCAAGTATTTGAATTGTCGGTATGTGCACTCTGGAAGTTTTGTGGGTTTTCAGTTGGTTTTTGAGATGATCTCTTATTTATGGTTTTTCAAGACAAAGTTTCTCACTGTAACTCTGGAACTCACTCTGTAGACTAGGCTGGCTTCAAACTCAGATCTACCTGTCTCTGTCTCCTAAGTGCTGGGATTAAAGATGTGCACCACCACTGCCCAGCTCTCTATTTTTCAAAGGTTACTTTCCTTTATATAATAAGTGTGTATTTGTGTGTCTGCGTGTATGTGGGTGCCTGCAGAGCCAGGTGAGGGCATTGGATCTGCAGGAGCTGTAGTTACAATTGGTAGTGAGCCTCCGGACATGGGTGCTGGGAACCAAACTCAGGTCCTCTGCAAGAGCAGCAAGCCCTCTTAACTGCTGAGCCACCTCTCCCGTCTCCAGCCTTTAAATTCTTATCACCTCCCACCAGCTGTGACCTGGGAGACTCCAGGTACTTGGTAGAGCTCTATTACTAAGCTACATCCTCCATCTTTGCCTTGAACTAGGCTTCACTACTTAACCCTGGCTGGCCTCCAGCTTGCTCAGATTCGCCTGCCTCTGCCTCCTGAGTGCTAGCATTAGAGGTGCGCTGTGCTTGCTTATCCTCCTGTAAAACTTTGTTGTTTTTTAACACACTTTTGATGTTGTTAAATAAAAACAGAAAGCATCCTTCCCACTCAACTTCCCCCCTCCTTCAAAGCAGCCACTTCAATAGCAGGCATGAGTGAGGCCTTGGCTTCTATCCTAGGTACCTTGCAGAAAGTCAAGGAAAAAAAAAAAGCAAAACAAAAGCTTACACTGCAGAGTACCCCCTGGAGTAAGTTTCTCTGCAGCCGCCCCGGTCTCCAAACATCCAGCTGTAAGCTTCCTCTGGGCATTGGCCGGTCTGTACGGTGCAATCAGGCCAGCCTAGATGTTTCTGAAATGCTGCTGTAGCTATCTCATGGGTTTTTAGCTGTTCCCCTCTGGTGGAATGTTCCACGGGCTGGGTGGAGACATGTCTTCTCTGTGGCAATGTCTGTAGAGCTAGGATTTCCAGATTTCCAGAAGATATCCCTTGCTAATGTTGGTACCGCTCCATTGCCTGGCTCTTGGGAGTTTCTAGGAACTTCTAGGACCAGAGTGCTATCTGGTACTTGTGGCATCCCATTAGTGACTGATGATGACATCCCAGGTGACTCTCAGACATCCCCCCCTTGATCAGAAAGGAGGTGGATTGAGTCCATGCATCTGTACCCTGTGTGTCAAGGCCCCTGCCATTCTGCTCTAGCTAGTGACCAGGCTTCATTCACCACTGTAGTCTGGCCTTGTTGGACTTGGCTACCACCATAGCATGTTTCTGTCCAGCCACCCACAGGTGTGTGCTGTTCTGTCCTCAGGGTCAGGGGCTGCTCCAGGTCCTGGGTTGGACTTTTGCTTGAAATAAATACTAGCCTGGCTCCTTGACAGGCTGGGAGCTCATGGCTGTTCCTGTGACCTGTGCTTGAAGCTGCCTGTGTCCTTTGCTCTGCCTTGGCCATTCTTTTTTTTTTTTAATATTTATTTATTACGTATACAATATTCTGTCTGCATGTATGCCTGAAAGTCAGAAGAGGACACCATACTTCATTACAGATGGTTGTGAGCCACCATGTGGTTGCTGGGAATTGAACTCAGGCCCTCTCTGGAAGAGCAGCCAGTGCTCTTAACCGCTGGATGCTCTCTATTTGTTACTTTTAGACAGTGTCGCTGTATTACCCAGGTTTGTCGTTTTGTGATGGTGGAACTTTTGGGCCAGTTCTTTATAGGCGTGGTTTACCCCTGAGCTCCACCTCTAGCTCCTCAGTGGGGGGCTCTAGGCAGGGGCTCTGCCCCTGACCACACCCCCAAACTACTGCTGGGGGATCCTGGTGTTGAGGGGTTCTACCTCTGAGCCACACTCCTAACACTGTCTTTTACTTTTCATTTTGAGATGGGTTATGCAGAGTTGTCCAGGCTGAACTTGACATCAAGATCCTTCTACATCAACTTCCTGATTAACTCAAAGGACAGATATTGGAATCCCTTTGGATCGTGTTTCCTTTGCTCAATTTGCTTGCTTATACAGAGGCTTTAGCTCCCCCCAGGACTTCTCTTTGTAAGTTAGGCTTCCTATGCTGCTATCTGTGTTCCATGTAGTCTCCAGACGTCACCTGTCACCTTACTTCCCAAGCTCCCCGCACATCCACATTCCCTTTCTGTGTTGCAGGTGGGGCCAGTTCTCTATCTCTTGGTTTCTCCGCTGTAGCCATGGGAGCCGCAGCTCCTGGCTCAGTCATGCTCCTACTTTGGGTGACTTGGGTGCCCTGAGGTGACTTTTTTTTTCCACCTGAGGTACCCATGTGAGACCTGTGAACACATGCCCTCCAGTGACAGAAGGAATTCTGCAGATGGGATCAAATTGAGGATCCTGAACTGGGCATCATCTTGGATTGTCTGGACCCATCTCACCATCGGGTCCTCAGAGGCAGGAAGGGGAGAATGGCAGAGCCTGGGAGACTGCAGCAAGTTCTAGGGGAAGGAAGGAGCCATGAGCTAAAGATATGGAGCCTCTGGATGCTGGGGCAAGCAGGATGTGGGTGCTCCCTTGGAGCCACACGAGTGATAGCTGTGCTTGCCTAGACAGTAACCCAAGGAGGCTCCGATGTCCTGTGATGGTATGCCCACATGGACCAGTTCCTGTCCTGAAGTTGAAGTATGTCTGTCTCCCAGAACGTTAGCCATGTTGCTTGTCAGCCCCTCCTGCCACAACTGCCTGCTTATGAGCAGGCTGGTATAGTCCTTATCAGACACTTGGTTTTTTCTGTGTTTTTTTTTTATGACAACATCCTTGCCAGGCTCACCTGGGGAACCAGGATTTCAGTACTCAACCAGGAAGTGCAAGCTGGGCCATTGGTTTCTGCCTGGCTTCTCTGGGTTTGGCAGCTGCCTTTTTATCAGCCTGAGAAAGCAGCCCCCTCTTTTACAAAGCCAGTTGGCACAGAGCACACTCCTGGAAGAAGGCCCAGGCAGGAAGGTCCACCTTTAAGGCCAGCCTGGGCTACACAGTGAGGCATGTTTGCGAAGTCCAGTGCTGTAGCATAACAGTGGTGAGCAGGCGCTGGGCTGCCCAAGGCCTTGGACTTCTTCCCCAGCACCACAGAAACAAAAGTATCTGGAGAAAGTGTGTCTGCCCTGTTCTCTCTTTCTCTTCTCTACTACTGTGTTGTTTCAAGGGGTCAAGCTCGGGTTCAGGCTTGGTTTTCATTTCTTTTAGAGACAGGCTCTCACTCTGTAGCCTAGGCTGGCCTCAAACTCAGAGATCCTCCTGCCTTCTCCACCTTTTTAAGTACTAGGATGACAGGAGTGCACCTGCAGCCCGAGGAGATAACAGCCCTGCTGTGTCTAGACAGGCCACAGTATCCATGTAGAGGTCAGAGGACAGCTTGCAGAGTTTGTTTTCAGGAGCATACCTTTGTTGCTGTTGTTTTTATTTTATGTTTTAAGATAGGGTATCTCTATATAGGCATTGGGATAAGGGATGCATGTTTGTACACCATGGGCACACAGTGCCTGCAGAGGCCAGAAGAGGGCACTGGATGCCCTGGTACTTGAGTTACAGCCCTTGTGAGCTGCACATCAGACCCTGGCCCAGTGAAAGAGCACCCAGTTCCTTTAACTGCTGAGCATCTTAGCCCCGTGCTGCTTCTTGAATTGGGAATTTCTTTTCTTTCTTTCTTATTTTTGTATGGTTTTTCAAGACAGGGTGTCACTGTGTAGCCCTTGCTGTTCTGGAACTCACTCTGGAGACCAAGCTGGACTCGAACTCACAGAGATCCACCTGCCTCTGCCTCCTGAAGTTCTGGGATTAAAACCATGTGTCACCACTCCTGGCTAAAGTGTAAGTTTCTTGTCTCTCACCAAATGGGGGGTGGTTTGAGTCGCTGTTTTAAAAAATATTTTCCCTCTTGTGTTCTCTGTTCCCCCCTGGGATTCATACCTAACAACCTCAGCTCCTGCGCCAAGGCTATAAAAATCCACTGGGTGAATTACATTATCCGGTGGTAACGCTTACCAGAGCCCTTACACACCTGTGTGCCCGTGTGCGGCAAGCAGTACACATCTGAGGCAATCTCTGCTCCTGATATGTGCGGGCTGGCCTGCCCATTGCTCCTGATATGTACGGGCTGGCCTGCCCATTGCTCCTGAAGTTTCTGTCTCCACCTGGGAATGCACATGTCCTCAGCATGAACAGCGCTTTACCTACTGAGCCATACTTAATATTTTCAGCGTTGTGCCTTCATGTCTGCCTGCAGGCCAGAAGAGGGCATCAGATTCTATTAGAGGTGGTTGTGAGCCACCACGTGGTTGGTGGGAATTGAACTCAGGACCTCTGGAAGAGCAGCCAGAGCTATTAACCTCTGAGCAATTTTGCCAACCTTTTTTCTTTTCTTTTAAGATTATTTTTTAATATCTGAGTTCTCTGTCTGCACGTATGCCTTTATGCTAGAAGAGGGCATCAGATCCCACTGTAGATGGTTGTGAGCCAGTATTACTAGGAATTGAACTCACCCTGGAAGAGCAGCCATTGTTCTTAACTACTGAACCATCTCTCCAGCCCCTCTTTGTTGTTTTTTTTTTTTTTTTAATTTGGGTTTTTGAGTCAGGGACTTTGCTATATAATCCAGTCTGGCCTGGAACTTGAGGCAGTCCCCCTGCCTCGGCCTCTCAGGTACTGTGATTACAGGCTTGCCCTACCCGACCTGGGGAGTAGAGTCTCTTTAGGTTGTGTTTCGGGCAACAGTGGCCTTCCCTCCTGAAAACCAAGAGGATATTGCAGGGACTGTGAACCTGCAGCTTCTGAGTCCTGGTGGAGCGCTGTCTGAGTATCTGGGCAGGCATCGCTTGCCCAGCAGAGCTCGGCACTCCTGGAGTTCCCACTTGGTTCACTCTTCAAGCTCCACCCTTGAGTTCTGAGTTCTTCCCTTTTCAATCCTTGATAGTCCGAGTCCTTTGAAGGGAGAGGCAAGGTCATTCCTACAGCAGGGTGATGCTAAGGATCCCCGAGTGTCATTTAGTTCTTGAGGTGGACTGTTGGTGACACTTGTTCCATTGGACTCAGTCTAGATCATAAAATATTCAGGAAAGTACTCTGATTAGCCAGGCATGGTAGCTCATGCCTGCCATCCCATGAGGGTCAGGAGTTCAATGCTAGCCTCAATCGCATGGCAGTCTGGGCTATATGAAACCCAAGAGGCCAAAATAAACCAATCTGTTGTTGAGAGGCTGCTGAACAACTGTGGCTCTTCCCTGTGGCCCCATGCTAGGAACAAGATACCCTGGGCAGTGATGGTCCCACAAGCAGCCTCTTAGGTCAGCTTTACAGGGCCTTGGGGAGGAAGCTGATACCCACGGGAGTGTGGTAGAGGGCTCTGGGGTGTGGCAGTGCTGCAGCTCTGGTGGGGTTGCTGGTTCCGCTGTCACGACAGAGCCAGGCTCCCTGCCCCGCTGTGGCTGCACCTCAGAACCTCCTCCTGCTCATGCTGTCCCGGGGGCTGCTTTAACTCCTTTTGTGCTTGTCCCGGAGTGGGGTAGGAGGCACTGCCCAGGGCCCACATCTCACTTTCTCTGGACTTTGTGCCTCCGTCCTCTTAGGTTGACCTGTGTGACCCAAGAAGTCGTTTAGTGTATTTGCTGAGCTTGTGCCGGGGGGGGGGGGGAGGTCAAGGGTGAATACCAATGAGTGGGACTGTGCAGAGCAGCCCATGGGAGGGAAAGGGGGTTCAGTGGGCTCTGTAACAAGAGTGGATCAGTCAGGTGGCTGCAACACTGCCTAGGTCCAGAATTCCGCCTTCCCTTCCAGCTGAAACTCTGTCACCTAGAAGAGTCACTGGCCTCTCCCAGTTCCACGTGTCTGCTTCCCACCTCTAGATTCTCCTGTTCTGGATTTCCCAACAGTAGAGAATAAATAGGTGTCCAGTTGGACTTTGACACACAGCTAGGCTTCAGGTCTCTGTGCAACCAGGCTGGCTTGACTCTCCTTCCTGCCCACCTCCTTGAGCACCTGCTGGCAACCTCCAGCCTGGCCACTGATTGTCCCGCATCACACTGCTGTCTCCCACCCAGGCCAAGTACATCTCTCAGTGCATCGACGAGATCAAGCAGGAACTGAAACAGGACAACATCGCTGTGAAGGCCAACGCTGTCTGCAAGCTCACCTATGTGAGTGCCTCCCTTGTGCGCCTGCCCACCTGCTTGTCTGTGCATCTTACATTGCTGCTGTGTGCAGCACAAGGCTCGTGCAGAGTCCTGCCTGATGCTCTTGTGCAGGCTGGGCATGTGGTGCAGAAGCTCCAGTTCTGAACCTGCCCTTTGGCTATGGGGCAGGTGGATGTGGCTGCCCTCTGCCCCCATTCCTCCTCAGGTTAGGAGACGAGGTACCATGCTGATTCTCTGTATTAGAGTGTGCCACAAGGCTGTCACCATTGTAGGAAAAATTGCTCTTCTCTAATTTATTTTTTGAGACAGTTTCTCTATGTCGTCCTGGTTATCCTGGAACTCACTCTGTAGACCAGGCTAGCCTGGAACTCACACAGATCCACCTGCCTCTGCCTCCAATTAATGGCATGAGTCACCATGGGGTTTCACTGTGGCCTTGGAGCCTGTCCTGGAACTAGCTCTTGTAGACCAGGCTGGCCTCAAACCCACAGAGATTGGCCTGCCTCCCCAGTGCAGGGATTAAAGGTGTGTGCCACCACCGCTCTGCTCTCTTTTTTAATTTTTAAAATTACACTTTTTTTTTTTCTTTGTGTGTATCCAAGTATGTCATGGTGCTTGTATAAGTGACAGCTTGCAGGGCCTGACTTTCCATTATTCGAGTGCCAGGACTCAAACTTAGGTCATTAGACTTGGCAGCAGGTGTGTTTATCTGCTGAGTTTCTTGCTAGCCTTCTTGCTTTTTGAGCAGTGTTTGGATTGAATTCAGAGCCTGGTACCCCTGAGGCAAGTGCTCTGCTAGGCAGCTACACCTTACCTATGCACACACACACTATTTTTGTTTTTTTCTTCTAGATGGGGGGGTTGCTTAAGTGCTGGATTGGAAGCCCGGTCTCTCACATGCCAGGCAGGGACTTTTCTGCTGAGCCACACCCTCAGAGCGAGGGGGATTCTCTGTGGAGGATTCTAGGTGGGGCTGCTTCCCTGAGGAACTCTCCCTCTGAAGCACATCCAGCCTTGTGAGAGTCATTTGTTGGAAAGAAAATATAAAAGTTTACAAGGGAGTGTGGCAGATGAAGTTTGTATGCTCAGATTGAATGCTTTTTGTTCAACCACATGTGTTGTGAGTGCTCTGATTGTGGCTGGACCTTTCGCAAGGCTGGCTTGTCTCCTAAGCACAAACTTCCATGCTTTCCCCTTAACAGTTACAGATGCTTGGGTACGACATCAGTTGGGCTGCCTTCAACATCATTGAAGTCATGAGCGCCTCCAAGTTCACATTCAAGGTGAGGACCCAGACTGTCTGGTAGGCAGGTGTGCTATGTGTAAGGTCCCTGAGTGAGGGGGGTTCTCTAGCAGGAGGGTACTCTTGAGGGTGTGTCCTGTGGGCCAATGGTCCTGCTATTGAAGGGAGACAGCATGCTTGCCTAGAAAGTGTCACTTAGCCTCCTGCCAGTGGGGAGGGCCTGAGATAGATGAGGTAGCAGCACCTTCTACCTGGAGGACAGTGCAGGTTGAGTGCCAGCTGCCCTTCACTCTGCCACTACCGCCCGGCTGTCAGGGCTTCTCTGTGCAGCCCTGGCTGGCCTGGAACTCAAGGATCCACCTGCCTCTTCCTCCCGAGTGCTGGGGTTAAAGACATGTGCCACCACCGCCCAGCTTAACACTGGTTAGGGATGACTGTGACTTTTCACACTGTGGGCTGGCTTTGAACCCCCTATAGCTGAGATTGGTCTTGAAGGGCAGTCTTCTGCCTCTGCCTCCTGAGTGTTGCCATGACAGAGTGTGCCACCCTATACAACAGTAGCGGTGTTTGATTGGAACATACCTGACCCAGGTGGCCAAGGCTGATCAGCACTGCTGTCCCAGAGGCTCTGATACCTAGTTGTGGGGTCATTGTCATGGCGAGTTATTTCATAGCCTCTGGTAGACACCCTTGAACACACTGGTCCCTTTAGGTATTTTTCCGTTACCTGTTTTATTCCATGCATGTGTGCCATATGCTGAACATACCCAGCCCCCAAGCAAGTCCCTCTTCTGAAAGATGGAGTAGTAGATAATCACGAGAACCAGGGGCTGCCTGCTGTGCGTGTGTATACAGCAGAGTGGGTAGAACTGTCTGCACGCACTGAGGGGGCATTAGGGAAGAATGCCTTGGAACCCTGTGTCCCAGTGCCTGTCCCCTCTGTAGGAGCTCCTGAGAGATTCAGATGCTCTGTTGTTGTCACCCTTTGTCTACAAGAGTTTGCTGGGTGCTTCTGGTGGGCCTGCAGTGGCCCCGCGGGCTCCAGGAGGCTCTGGCTCTGACGCTGTGGCTGTTGATTCTGTAGCGTGTCGGCTACCTTGCCGCCTCCCAGTGCTTCCACGAAGGCACCGATGTCATCATGCTGACCACCAACCAGATCCGCAAGGTAGGCCCTGTTCTTTCTTCCCGCTCACGTGAGCCACAGAAGTCGACACTCCCCCGCCACCTGGGTCAGCTTTTCAAGGCCATGTTACTGCTCATATTCCCTACTTCTCAGAAGGCATGAGCTTCCACACTCTGGAGGGCTTGAGGCTGGAGCTTTCCGTATGCTCCTCCCCACTCCCCATTAGTACAGCAGGGCAGCTACAGTTGGTCCCTCCACATTCCCACCGGGGTTCCTCCAGTGCCTGGGGGTGTCCTTGACCATACCCCTCCCCTTCCTGCCTGCCTTGTGCTGCAGACCCTTTATAATTTCTGTTATAGGACACACCCTATATTCACAGATGCTGGAGTGAGGGTATGACCCCTGCAGCACAACCTTCAGGTTTTTGTTTTTGTTTGATTTTTTGAGACTGGGTTTCTCTGTGTAACAGCCCTAACTGTCCTGGAACTAGCTCTTGTAGACCAGGCTGACCTTGAACTCACAGAGATCCGCCTGCCTCTGCCTCCCATTAAAGGCATGCACCCCACCACTCGTCTTGAGACCGGGGTTTTAGGAGTGTGTTGTGGGCAGGTGTCAGGTGGAATAGGGAGCTCTTGGTGCTGATAAGGATGAGTCCTGGCTGAGGGTGAGGCTGGAGGTGCAGGGCTGACTGGTGCTATGGCTGCGAGTCACTTGGGCAGTGTGTCAGGGTCATGGAGTCATTCAGGCAGGAGGCCTGGATAAGCCAGAGCACTTGGAGGAGCAGATCCTGGGCTGGTCAGGCGTTCTGAGAAGAACAGGGGTCTAAGTGACTGTGTCCTGGGAGCAGCAGGGGCCCAGGTGGGCGGGGCCTTCAAAAGGACAAGGTCCTGGGTGGGTGGGCCTTGTGGGGAGAAGCTGCATCTGAGAGGAAACTGGGCTCTAGGAGGAAGGGAAGTGGGCTGCAGAGGTGAGTGGGGTTGGCTTGGGGCTGAGACTGGCTCTGGCTACATCAGCGTCAAGCTGTCTGTGTGCCTCCAATATGTGAGGCCAGAGGTTAGGCCTCCCTCTTTAAGAGACATGGGAGCTTGGAGAAGGTTGGGGAGTTACTGCTGTCCTTAGCATTTGCTGATGTCCTGGCTGGGCCCTGGTGTCTGTAGCAGGGACCTGTGTGCTGACTCAGCACAGGCACATGTTGTCCCAGGCCTCTGCAGTCCCAGTGCAGTTTAAAACAGCCTGGAAGGGCAGTGCTCTCATTGCTCACTCCTTTTCTTCTCTGTCTGTCTGGGAGGTGATACTGTGACGTGTGGCCTCTTGAGGGCAGTTGGCTGTGCACAGCTTCTGATGCTTTCTGAGCCCACTGCACAAGCAAAGGCCTTAAAGCTTCCAATATTCTGCTAATTATTACACAGCATGCCCCAGGGTGTCCACGACATAGCTGGGAAGCCCTTCAAAAATGGATGGTGAGCCCTCTAACGACAGGTGCACTCCAGAAGAAATGGAGGCAGGTGGGGACAGTCTTCTTCCTCTGGTCCCCTGCTCATTAGAAGGATGAACTCAACACCGGTCCAGAGCCTTTCAGCTTGGAAACAGCCAGAGGACTGTCCCTAGTATCATGGGGAGTGCCTGAGTAGAATCAGGTTCCTAATGCATTACCAGGAGCTGGGCAGTCCTTGGCTAGGAATTGTGACTTACAGAGTAGCTCTGTCTTGTCCAAGAGTCCAGAGACCTGTTGGCTTCCATGTAGAGCTTTCTGGTCCTTTGCCTCCAAACTGTGTTCCTATTGATGACAGCAGAGGAGCTATGAAATGCCACCTGCTGGGCAGCAGGGTGACTGAGATACAGACATCAGACAGTCCCAAGGGACTGCACTGACGCTCCTGCTGTCCCCTTGCAGGACCTGAGCAGCCCCAGCCAGTACGACACTGGAGTGGCACTGACTGGTCTGTCCTGTTTTGTCACCCCAGATCTTGCCAGAGACCTGGCAAATGACATCATGACCCTGGTGAGTTTGTGTGTGCCTACGCCACCCTTTACCTTCATCCTGCGATGCCCAGAGTTGAACTCTCGCTCTGAGGAGACAGAAACAAGCCCTCGAAGTGGCTGGTGTGTGCCCAGGGTGGATGGGATCAAGCAAAAATCAGCCTTGGGTTTGTCCCCTGGATCCTGGCTGGTGAATCTCAAAGTTCATCAGTACCGTTGCGGGGAGGGGGCAGAGCCCAGTGTCTTATCCAGATCTAGCAGGTACCTGTTGTAAACAGAGTTCCACTAAATGCCCTTCTGTGGTGCCTGCAGCTGTTGTGACAGATTGTTTAGCCCATTGGGTAGCAGTGTGGCTTGTGAGGCTTTCCAGATAGTTGCCAGCCCTACCCTGTGGACTAGAGAGCATGCATGGCTGCACAGAGCCAACCTGGAGCCTGATGAGATATGGGGTACTCCTGCTAGTGGCCAGTGCGTAGACTGTCCTGGAGTAGACTCATGAGAAGGCAGCCTGGGGATAGGGCCACATGTTATAACCAGACCAGCTTTACAAGTGACTTGGCATCCCTCTGTGGGCCGGCATGTCTAACGTAGGAGGGAGGCTGACATGGAACCTGAGGGCAGCAGGGCCTACTTTAGGTGGGTTGTGGAGGGAGTAAGCGGTGCTGGGCGACTCGCTGGATAGGTGAGTTGCTGACCACCCTAGTGTCCCTGCAGATGTCTCACACGAAGCCGTACATCAGGAAGAAGGCAGTCCTGATCATGTACAAAGTGTTCCTCAAGTACCCCGAGTCGCTGCGACCCGCCTTCCCCCGGCTCAAGGAGAAGCTGGAAGACCCAGACCCAGGTTGGTAACAGGAAACTCTGCTTAGCCAGCTCCTGTGAGGATGGGAGGGTGGGGCATGGAGGGAGGCATCTGTATCCCCACTGCAAATCTCCTTTAATCCATAAGCCACAGTTCACAGAGTAAGTAGAACTTCTCATGGCTCCCGGGGCCTCTCCTGGCCTGAGTGGATTGTCAGGTGCAGCATAGCCAGCTTGCTCTGAGGTCAGTGGAGCCCAGGGGTGCCCTGGAAGCTATGCAGCTGTGGCCAGTGAGTCTTGCTATCTCCCACTTCTGCAGAGTTGACTGAACAGTGCAGGGTGCTGTGGGCCTTACATCTAGCCGAAGAGCCTTGAGGGGCTGGGGAACATGTGGAGGCTTTAAATGTCATTTGATTAAAGTTGTGGTCATTTAGGATTTGAGCTTAGGAACTGCCTGGGGTCCTGAAGGTAGTAGCATCCTGAGACATGGTGCTGTGTCACATCTGCATGTCCCTCAGGCTGTGTGTGAGTCAGAGAGACTTGGGAGGAGATGGGGCTGGAAAATAAGGTGCCATGCCATGCTGCCCTGGAAACTTCCTAAGAAGAGTACACTCTGCAATGGAATAGGTTCTATAGCCTGGGACCACATAGCTCACACAGTTACAGTGACCACACAGCCCAGCACAGGCCTTTGGAAGCAAAGTGTGCCATGAGATTTCTCAGACTGGGCATTTTGCTCATGGGCGGGCGGGCGGGTGTTTGTACAGTTGCTGGGTGGGTTCACAGCAAGAAGTTCAGCCTCACAACCCAGCCTGTAGGCTGCTGGCTAGCAGTCTGTGGAGCCAGGTCCCTCCTGGCCTGTAATGAACGAGGCCCTGCAGTGAGCTTGTCCACGGTGGGCCAGACACTCAGTTCATTTCCCTTGTGGTGTCTTGCAGTTACCTCAGCTACTTATTTGGCAGGATAAGGCAGGAGAATTATGAGCCTGAATTATGGACTAAGACCAGAGACTGGGGCTCAGGTGATAGGACACTCACCCAGCACCTGCTAAAGTCTGGATCCCATCCCCAGCTCTACATAGAGCGAGTGTGGTTGGCGTATGCCTAGCAGTAGAGGCAGAAGGTCAGGAGTTCAAGACCAGCCTGCTTCCCTGAGACCCTGCCTCAGAAAAAGTAAGCAGTGGCTGGGGCCCTTAGTGGGTGCTCTCCACCACCCTGCACAGCTGCCGAGCTGCCAAGAGGTGCTCCTCCCATCTCAGCTCCTGCTGGGGCTCCACTAGACAGGACAAATGGGGTGACTGGTTATCATTTGCCACTTGATGCTCCCTTTTTCTAGCCCCTGATGCCTGTCTTGGACAAGCCAGAGCCCTAGAGAGCAGTGCTGTCACCCTGGAAGCCTGGGGCTCCCTGGGATGGAGGCTAAGATACTCTTGTGTGTGCCTGGGGATCTATGTGTCCTTCTGTGAGCGTGTGTGAATATTCATTCTAAGGCAGGGTGTTTTTTAGCCCAGGGCTCTGTGAAACTTTCCTGGGAGAAAACAAATGTCCATTCTCCCCCACACATACCCTTGCCAGACTGGGCAGCAGTGGCAAACCGAGGAATCGATCCCACTTAGGTCTGCTTATGTCAGCATGGGCAACTTGGGGATGGAGACCACTGTGGAGTCTCCCTCCCACATCAGTACCCAGTCTCAAGAAAACAAAAAGGGAGGCAGGCGGTGGTGGGATTACTTCTTTAATCCCAGTATCCCTAGGTAGAGGCAGGTGGATCTCTGTGAGTTCAAGGTCATCCTGGTCTACAGAGTGCCAGGACAGCCAAGGCTACGCAGAGAAACCCTGTCTCAAGCAAGCAAAAAGAAAAACAAACAAACAAATGAGACCCAAAAAACAAACCCAGAAAGAAAACTAAAAAGCTAAAGGGGGAAGTACAGCTGGAGAGAGGGCTCAGCTGGTAATAACACTGCTCCTTCAGATAACCCAGGTTCAGTTCTCAGCAGCCACGTGGCAGCTTATTGCCACCTGTAACTCCAGTCCCTTTGGTGTGCCGGCTCTGCACACGTGTGATCCCTGTGTATACGTGCAGCAAACATAAAATGTATATGTTACTTAAGGGGCAGGGCATAGATAAACCGTTTCTGTCCTGAACAGAAGCAGTGTGTCTTGGGAACAGCGCAGGAACTGTGCCACATGCTGTGTGCGCAGGCTTCCACAGACCCCGTACCACACGTTCTTGTCATCCAGGGTACCCTGTAGATGGGAAGGCTCCTTTGCTGTGTTGGGGATGTCTGGCTTTTTGGGTGTGATTGTTACTCATGGGGATGGTCCCTATAAATAGGGATACCCATGTTAATAGAAACATCACCCTGGTTGTAGAACATCCCATTCTTTGCTGATGTTGGCCCATCTTTTGGTCCTCAGGGGTGCAATCTGCAGCTGTTAATGTTATTTGTGAGCTAGCACGTCGCAACCCTAAGAACTACCTGTCCTTGGCCCCGCTGTTTTTCAAGCTCATGACATCCTCCACCAACAACTGGGTCCTTATCAAGATCATCAAGCTGGTAAGTCCAGAAGGGTGGGGTGTGTGCTGGGCCTGCATCTGCAGTCTGTGGTATTTCAGTGACTGCAGCACCCTTGTCCCTGTAGTTCGGCGCCCTGACTCCCCTGGAGCCCAGACTGGGCAAGAAGCTGATCGAGCCTCTCACCAACCTCATTCACAGGTAGCTGCTACTCAGCCACCATCCCTGGGCAGGGACATTGGTGCCACTCTGACATTGACTCCTCTTTATCCTGCCCTTCTTGACTCACTGAGTCTGCTTGGTTTTTTTTTGTTTTTGTTTTTGTTTTTGTTTTTTTTGAGGCACATTTCACTCTGTAACCCAGTCTTGCCTGGAATTCACAACAATCCTCCTGCCTCAGCCTCCTGGGTACTGGGTTTATAAGTGTACACCACTACACCCAGTTTCACCTGTACTCCACATACCAAGCAGTGCATTCATGTTGCCCTTTACCCTCCTTGGGCCCCAGTGCCATGTCATGTGCCCCTGGACTGACCCTCTGGAAGGGTGACACAGGAGGAGCTATAAGCAATCATGACATGCAGGGATGGGGTTGGAGTAGTCTGGGGCTCAGCCTCAGCCTGGAAGTAGGAGAAGTTGAAAGTATTGGGTTGTATTCCCTGCCTGGGAGGACAACAGTAATCACCGTGGTGTCACAGGGTCTTAGAGGGACAGCAGTAGTATTGTTCCCATGGAGCCCAGCAGAGTGATCTTGTTTGTGTGTGACACTGCTTGGGCTGGGTCCTCACACCTTCCTCTCTCTCAGCACCTCTGCCATGTCTCTGCTGTACGAGTGTGTGAATACCGTGATTGCAGGTGAGTGTGCTGACCATAGCCCTGCTAGGAGGGTGCTGGTGTGGGTGGGGGATCGGCCCCCCTCTCGAGCTGCTTCCATGCTAGGAGAGGATGCAGGCCGCCTTGCTGGAAGGAGCTGAGAGGCCTGAGCTGTCTAGGACCCAGAGCATCTCCTGGATGAGGTGGTTGGCTCCTGCCCAAATCCTCTTCTCTGGTGCTGCTGTAAACTCAGGTCTCTGCAGGGCTCATCTCTCAGCCCTTCCTCAGGCCCCTTTGTAAATTTAGAGGTTATTCTCCCATGTGGGGACAGAGCCCAACCTGAAAGGCACATCCCACTTTTTCAGGCTTCTTCCAGGCCCCTGCAGCAGAACGTAGCTGAGATAGTCATATCATCCAGAGATCATGTAGGAGCAGGGCTTTGCAGGCATAGGGGATTGAGCGCAGTCTGCAGCACTGGGGAGGCAGAGACAGGCAGATCCCTGGAGCTGGCTGTTACCTACTTAGTCACTCAGTGCGCTCCAGGGTTAGGGAGGGTACCTGCCGTTTACCTTTGTCTCCACACAACACCCAAGAGATTTAGGACTTGGGCCCAGGGGAGGTCTCAAGGTCATAGTGATCACAGGGGAGTCCTCAGGACTCAAATGGTCACCCTTGTGGCAGGACCCAGGTGTCAGCCACAGGAAAAGCAGTCAGGGCTTCTGGAACCCTTCCTGAGAGTCAGATCATGCTGTGTCCTCAGCCACATACAGGATATGATGTGTGATTGCTGTCATCTGAGAGCTCCCCCAAACCATCACCACTCAGGGTTTTTGCAAAGTCTCGGGGTCTGCTCTGCCCAGCATAGGACTGCACCTCAGATCCCAGACATGAGCAGGGACTGTGTACCAGTGCTTCAGTGCCCAAGACCTACTCCTGTTGGGAGCGGGGAGACCCAGCCAGTGTAGCTGTCTTCTGAACATGCAGCCGTCTCAGCCAGGCCCCTGTTGGTAGGGACGGGTCAGCAGGGTGTCAGTGTCTGACCCAGGGCCACTAACCTCATCTTCCTTGTGTCCCAGTGCTCATCTCATTGTCTTCGGGCATGCCCAACCACAGCGCCAGCATCCAGGTGCGTCTCTGGGAAGATGGCCTACACAGCTCAACTGAACTGGGCTTATGGGTGACCAGGCATGGTGGTGGTCACCTCCAAGTTCTTTTTTCTCAAACAGCTGAAGTGTAAAGGAACTCCTCTAGCCCCAGCCTTCCCTCAGGCACCCTCTTTTCCCCACTGCACCTCCACCTGCCCTGTGGGGACCTAATGCAGTCTGCCTGGGCAGCTGTTGTGATCATGAGATCCCCCACTGGCCTCTCAGACTCACGTTGTCTTACTGAGCAGGGTCCCCAATGAGAAGGCCGCAGTCACCTGCCCCCTTGCATCCAGATGCATGCCCATTGGTCAGGACTGTTAGCAGGCTGCAGGGCGCCGTGGAGGGGTGGAGACCAACTTGAGCACTGCCTGGGAAACCGTGACTAGTGTGATGTTCCTCCTCAGCTCTGCGTTCAGAAGTTGAGGATACTGATAGAAGACTCAGACCAGAACCGTAAGTCGCTGCCATGCATGAATGCCATGCCTGGAATTCAGAAATCCCAACCCTCTGCCCTTCTGCTGACCTCATGCGTTCCAGCATGATGGTTTGGTGGGTTTAGTAGGAGCAATCACCATGGCGGGGGGGCACTAGGTGGTTGTAGCACAGGTGCCCTGACAGGTGGGGACTGTGCTGAGTGTAGTGTGGAGACAGCAAACATGAAAATGATCTAGGCTGGGCTCAGGCTTAGTTGTTTGGTCAGGCTGGTGTGCCAGGTTACCCGTGCCTCAGAAACCAGGTGGGGCCACAGGCGTCAAGGTCATGCTTGGCTACCTAATGAATTCAAGGCTAGTCTGGGCTCCATAAACCTTGTCTCAGAAATAAATAATGTAAGGTCTGCGCGGAGCAGGAGACTGCAGCAGGAGAGGTGGGAGTTCATGGCCAACCCGGTTCTCAAAACTAGGGTGCTGGTAAGATGGCTCAGTGGATAAAGGGGCTTACCACCATGCCTGATGCCCTAATTCCTTCCCTGGACCTCATGTGGTAGGCTGAGAAATGACTCCTACAAATGGTTTTCTGACTTTGGTGCACACCCCCATATAAAAAAACTGTGATTGTTTTTCATTTGAAGGAAAGGGAGGCCTGGTGTACGGGTTGTCATGTGCACTTGGGAGGTGCGGAGGGCCAGGGTTCAGGTCCAGAGACCTCTGGCTAGCATCTGCTTGGTCCTCAGTGACCTGCTGCCTTCCTTGTGTCCCACACTACTTCTAATTGGAATCCTTGTCAGTGACATCTACTGGTAATCAGACCAAGTGGCAGGCCCAGCTTCCAGTGGGCCCAGTCCTTCCCTTAGAACCAGAGTTGACAGACTTCCCCATCCTCTGTGGACCATAGCATCTCAGCAGCTCTTGTGTCCTTGCTGTTGGAAATCATCTCTGGGCCATCTGTTGATGAGCAGCCACCTCAAAACCTGTCACAAAGTGAGGCTTCTGGGTGCAGAGCTGTCAACTGTGACTCCCGCTTCAGCCTCTCCCCTTTACTACTCTGGGCTAGCAGCCACTGTCAGTTTTGCTAGCAGTGACCTTTAGGTCATGTCGGGAGGGTCCTCAAACACACCATCATTGGGGTTCTTTCTTTTTTGTTTGAGTTTTTTGTTTTGTTTTGTTTTGTTTTTGACACAGGGTTTCTCGGTGTAGCCCTGACTGTCCCAGAACTTGCTCTGTAGATCCACCTGGGTTTAAAGGCATCTACCACCACACCCAGCAGGATTCTTTTTTAAATACACAAATTTTTAAGTTCTTTGTAAGTTTTTGTCATTCATACTTAGGTGTTCGTGTATGGGTCTGTGCTCAGAAATGCCAGTGCCTGTGGAGACTGGAGGCACCTACTGCCCAGGACCTGGAGTTAGTCAAAGCACCCAATGTGGATGCTGGGAGCTGGACTCGTGTGCACTGGAGGAGCTGTGCACACTACTGCTGAGCCATTGCATAGTGCACATGGGGGTTCACCCCGCATAGTTCTGACACCTGTTCCTCCAATTCCTAGAAGGCTATGCCTGTGGACCATGCTGTGATAAGTTAGGGTACACATCCTCCACTTTGGCTTCATGGGGGGCAGGGAATCTCAGAAGTGGCTATCACCTGCAGTCAGCACCAACTGGGGCAGCAATGGCCAGAAATGGTGACAGATTCCCCGTTGCACCCATTGACCATGGTATTCCCCTCAGTATCTGCAAACTAATGGTCACTTGATCTTCACAGTAAAGTACCTGGGGCTGCTGGCCATGTCTAAAATCCTGAAGACGCACCCCAAGTCCGTGCAGTCGCACAAGGACCTGATCCTGCAGTGCCTGGATGACAAGGATGAGTCCATCCGCCTACGCGCCCTCGACCTGCTCTATGGAATGGTGTGTGTTACTGTGCCAGTATGGGAGCCTTTGAAGCTTCTGCACCTGGTCACTCCTACCCTGACTGGGACAGCAGCCTGAGGTTGCTGGGGTTAGCAGATGACACCTGCCCAGGCTGTAGGGAGTGAGGCCTTAGTCCCTTGGTCAGACATGACACGCTGACTTTATGCCTAGTGTGACTTCTGCTGTCTGGGGAAGAAACTGTCCTTCCTCTGCTCATGAACTCAGTCTCAACTATCATCTCATGACTGACCACGTCTGCCTGTGCTGACCAACCGACCCTTCTCCCACAGGTGTCCAAGAAGAACCTGATGGAGATCGTGAAAAAGCTGATGACCCACGTGGACAAGGCCGAGGGCACCACCTACCGTGATGAGCTGCTCACCAAGATCATTGACATCTGCAGCCAGTCCAACTACCAGCACATCACCAACTTCGAGTGGTACATCAGCATCCTCGTGGAGCTAACGCGGCTGGAGGGCACCCGCCATGGCCATCTCATCGCCGCACAGATGCTGGATGTGGCCATCCGCGTCAAGGCCATTCGCAAATTTGCTGTGTCCCAGATGTCTGCACTGCTTGACAGTGCCCACCTGGTGGCTAGCAGCACCCAGCGCAATGGCATCTGTGAGGTGCTCTATGCTGCCGCTTGGATCTGTGGGGAGTTCTCAGAGTGAGTTGGTGGGCCCTCGGAGGTGGCCCAGTTTGGCCTGGTGGGGGGGGACATGTGGGCCATGTCACTTATAATGACTGTGGAGAGGGTGCCCTCTAGTTCATAGACCATCAACAGATCTGTTCTTCCTAGCTGGGCAGGCAGTCACCCTCGGAGCCAGGCCTCACCATACACTGGTGGCAGGCCCATTCCCGCCAGCCCCGAAATGGCCTGGTGGAACTCCACACAGAGCTGCTGTGCATCATGCTAGGCTCCAGGAGTAAGAGGGTGGGCGTGCCGCTTCGCATACCTGACTCAAAGGACATACGACAGCTGTGACCCAGAGCAGATGTGGACAGCTCCGGCTGTCCTAGACGTCCACTGGAGAGCACATTTCTCTGGAAAGGTCACAAAACTTACTTAGCACTTCCCATTGCCCCTGGGCTAAGCCCATGGCAGCTGCATATCAGGCCTCCTTTGAGGCCCCGGTGGGGTGTCTCCTCTCTGAACCACATAGGGCAGCCACAGAGTGCACACAGGTGCCAGAAGAAGTTTATTGATGAGTGTTTGGTTTTGTGGTGCTGGGAATTGAACCCAGGGCGGAACAGTACATATCAGGCAAGCGCTCATTACCAAGAATGTTGATGGCAGTGAGTGGGCCGCACAGGTCTGCTGGTGATAGTCACGTCTTTGCCATGGTTTCTTGAACCATGTTTCCCACTTCTGCTTAGTGTAAACAAGTACCCAACTTTGCACTTTAGCTGAGAAGCCTAGACCCCACGTCCCTAGCCTGGCTTCCTCGTGAGATGGGCCTGTGGGTGTGCTCAGTAGCCTCATGCAGCCCCTGTCCACCAGGCACCTACAGGAGCCCCAGCAAACTCTGGAGGCCATGCTGCGGCCCAAGGTCACCACACTGCCCGGCCACATCCAGGCTGTGTATGTGCAGAACGTGGTAAAGCTGTACGCGTCCATCCTGCAGCAGAAGGAGCAGGCCGCCGACACGGAGGCTGCACAGGAGGTCACCCAGCTGCTGGTGGAGCGGTTGCCGCAGTTTGTGCAGAGTGCCGACTTGGAGGTGCAGGAGCGGGTAAGGCCTGCAGGCTGAGGATTCTGCTCAGGATTGAGACTAAACCTGATGAGGGCAGCTTCAGAGAGGATGGTTGCGTGACTCATGCCCTGTGAGCACATCCAGGAGTGGGGGCTGCCTGCTCACACCACACGTCTGGCAGGCAGCAGGGCTGTCTTCTAAAGATCCCACAGGTGCCACACCTCCAGCTGAGAACATGTCTGTTTGAACATATGTACCCACACAGCTAGGTCTGGAGACGCTGTTGGTCCCCTACTAGCTCCTTGTCCCGGACAGAGCCAGTAGATGGGAGGGATTTTCTCCCTTTTCTAAAGTGGGCTGTTGAAGTCAATCCTAGCTCTGCCCATCTGGGGCTTGGGGTCCCTGGACAGGGATTGTGGTGTGGATGAGCCTGAGAGCCAGCCTAGGAGGTAGGCAGTGCCCTGCTACTGTTGTGGGAGAGCTGATTTGGGACCCCCTTTGTTTGTGGTGGGGCAGGCTTGAACCAGGAGCCTGCGTGTCTTAGACATGTGCTGTGACATTGAGTCATACCCAGCCTGGGACAGCAGGTGGCCAAGATCCTAGGCTGACCCAGTTGCCAAGGTAGAACCAAGGCTACTCCTGGCACCCCATAGTAATACAGGTTCTCAGCAAACCAGGGGCCATGAGGCTTCTACTAGGTCTCTGGGGACCTCTTGAGGAGGTCAGGTGTGGGTACTGACCCCATCCATCGTTGTGGAACTGACCCAGGCTGAGCCCTGTGAGAAGTAGGGACCCAGACCAAGCCACACCTTGTTGGGATTGATGGTGTGGCATGGTAGCAACGACAGCCTAGTATAGGTGTGTCTGCAGAATTAGAGCAGCACAAGACTGAGTAGCTATAGGTGGCCCCACAGAAGGTGACAGAAGCTGAGCTCCCTCCTGTTCTGACCCTGGTGGGACTTGTCTCTCCCGTCTTGAGAGAGTGAGACATGACGAGACCTATGGCTGAGCTAATGGGGAGGACAGGCCCCAGCGCTGCATCCTCAGATACCTGGCTGCTGAGTTCTCCGGTGGTTTAGTGGCTCTGGGCAGGCAATCCACTCTGTTGCTGCTCCCCTAGGCGTCCTGCATCCTGCAGCTGGTCAAGCACGTGCAGAAGCTGCAGGCAAAAGGTGTGCCGGTGGCCGAGGAAGTGAGCGCCTTGTTTGCTGGTGAACTGAACCCTGTAGCCCCCAAGGCCCAGAAGAAGGTCCCAGTTCCTGAAGGGTGAGGAATGGGAACGTGGTGGGGTGATGAGGCTACAGCCACTGAAATGGTTCCTGATCTAGGAAATTGGGTAGGGGTTTTCATGCTCCAGGACCTGCCACCAGCCAGGGGAACAGATGGCCCTGTGTGGCTAGATGGCCTGCCCCTGCCCCTGCTCACTCACATAAAACCACTCTGTCTTGGTGCTGCTGTACCGTTGTTCCCTGGTCCTCAGGGAATACCCTGCTTGTCATGGTCCCTGTCCTGGTCTGCTATTTCCTCCCAGGCTTCCTACCTTTCCTTCTCTGGGTCTTCTCTCTGGGCTTGTGGCATCCTACCTTGCCTGGTCCCTGTGGTGCTGATGTTGAGAAATGTCACAGGTGCATGGTGGGCCAACACAGAGGAGACCAGGCCACTGTGTGACCCCTCTGTACATCCCAGCCTAGACCTGGACGCCTGGATCAATGAGCCACCTTCGGACAGTGAGTCTGAGGATGAGAAACCTAAGGCCATCTTCCATGAAGAGGAGCCAAGGCACACGCGGCGCCGGCAGCCTGAGGAGGATGAGGAGGAGCTGGCACGGGTGAGCAGACATTTTCAGGAGTACCCAGCACATGGCAGAAGCTCAGCTTGGGATCTGTTCACAAAGATTAACTGATTCTTAGGCCTAGGAACACCTGAGGCTCTGCTGTTTGGCCAGACACAGCCTGTGACACAGGCCAGAGGACACTTAGGTTCTACCTTGTTCTCCTGTTGAGAGCCCTCCCATGAGCCCCCTTTCCCGGGCCCTCAGCAGGAACACTGGAGTGGGCTTCTGAGCCTGCAGGAGTAGGAATGGTGGGCAGGAGCTGTGACTCAGGGAGGGGAGGCCAGACCCTCAGGCAGTCTGCCTGTCCTTGAGCTGCTCTTGGGAGACAGGCCTACCTGAGAGCTCTGCCTCTTGAGGTGGTCCCCGTGTTTTCTGACAACGTGCTCATGTGGAGTCCTGTTCCCACAGCGACGGGAGGCCCGGAAGCAGGAGCAAGCCAATAACCCTTTCTACATCAAGAGCTCCCCGTCCCCACAGAAGGCAAGTCGTGTCCTTGAGTGACCCCCAACACCTGCCACACTGATGCCTCCAAGAGAGTGATGTAGTTATGGCCATACCTTGGGGAGCAAGCTGTAGTCCCAGCTACAGCTAAGCTGAGCTGCTTTGCGTGCAGGTCTTGGATCAAGAACCTGGGTGATCTAGGTGGGGTCTATCTAGACTGCCTTGAGATGGGTGCTCTGCCCGGCTGGCCCATTGCACCCACAAGAAGTGCTGGCCTCTCAGCCCTTTGCAGTTTCTCAGGGCCCTAGGAAGTTTCAGCTTTTGTGGGCAGATCCTACAGTGGTATCAGAGTCACTGGTGACTACGATGGCCAAGGAGGAGAGTTCACAGCACTCCAGGGTGCAAAGGATACCTGAGGTTAAATGTGTAATACTTTCTCATTTTAGAAAAAGCAAGGATTGGTAGTAGGACTAGGGCTCTGTGGGTGGAGCCCTTGCCTAGCATGTATGCGCCTTGGGTCCCATCCCCAGCACCACATAAACCAGGTATGGTCACCAGTATTCAGGAGACAGACAGGAGAAGCAGAAATCTAAGGTCGCCCGTGGCTACGTACTGAGGTTGGGGCCAGCTTAAAGTCCATGTCCAAAACAGTGATAATCATGAATAGTCCTAGGTGTAAAAGAAAGGCTACAGTTCCTTCCTGCCCGTAGCCTATGACATCAGGTTCCAGGGCTGTTGTCCTAGGCCCCCACCTGTCTTTATGGAACCTGGAGCACATGAGTAATGTTCCCATGCTACATGGAGGCCCATCACTCTCTAACACACAGCATTCCCCTTTCCTTCCTCATGAGTCTCGAGCCATACTGACACCTGTGGTTCCTCCTTTAGCGATACCAGGATACACCAGGCGTAGAGCATATTCCTGTGGTACAGATCGACCTCTCGGTGCCTCTGAAGGTTCCAGGCGAGTGTCTCCTTGTCTTAAGTTCATGTGTGGGACATGACGGGGTTCTGGGTGTCCCTGAGCTCTGGCCATGCACACGTCCCCACAGGCATGCCCATGTCAGACCAATACGTAAAGCTGGAGGAGCAGCGGCGGCACCGGCAGCGAATGGAGAAGGAGAAGAAAAGGAAGAAGAAGGAGAAGGGCAAGCGCCGCCACAGCTCCCTGCCCACAGAGAGTGATGAGGACATCGCCCCTGCCCAGCGCGTGGACATTGTCACCGAGGAGATGCCTGAGGTCAGTCCCTGCCCAGCCCTGTCGGCCCTGGTGGCAGCAGGCTTGTCTGTGTCCCAAAGAGGCTGGAGACGAGAGGCTGACTCACTCTGAGCTGGTGACCACACAGTCACCTGTCACACAAGCCCTCAATGATAGACATGATTTTACTCCACTTTCTCCACTATGTGAGCTGGCAGCTACAGCCCAGTACCTTGGGTATCTGGCACGTGTAGGTGTGGGCATGACTGTCCAGACATGTTATTCTGTTGAGGCAGAAGTGACAGGAGCCTTCACCAGGAAAACATGGTTGCTAGTTGACTGAGCCCTGACCCTTCTATCCCCTCAGAATGCTCTGCCTAGTGATGAGGATGACAAAGACCCCAATGACCCCTACAGGGCGCTGGACATTGACCTGGATAAGTAAGTGATGGGTGAGGAACAGGCTGAAGACTGGATGGGGTTGCTCTTAGGGTGGTGAGGTCCCCATTCCCAGGGTACTGAGAAAATCCTTGGCCATGGTGGAGGAACTGCATTAGTGGCTCAGGATGGCACCTGCTGTGTGAGTGAAAAGGCCTGGGCTCAATCCTCCAGCACTCATTGAAAGCCAACCCTAGCACCCGAGGCAGAGACAGCAGACCCCTGAGCTCACTGGCAGCCAAGCTGACTGAGTGAGGGAGCCCCAGGTTCAGTAAGAGAGAAACCCTGCCTCAAAAGATACAGTGCAGAGTAGTGGGAAAATGTCTGGCACTGACCGCTGCCCACCACATGACTGTGGATGTGTGGGCTGCCATGCCAACATCCACATTCCACATGGGCATGGATATGCGCTGTACACATCCAAAACGTGGGAGAAAGCACTGGGATGCTTGGGTGTGCAGGGAATAGGGTCAGTGCTCCCAGATCTGTAGCTGTCATGGGTATTCATGGAGCCTCAGGGTTTGTAGGGCCAGCAACACTGAGGGTGGGCCCCAGCTCAGCCTGGTGACCCCAGGTCTTCTCCTCCCCCAAGGCCCTTGGCTGACAGCGAGAAGCTGCCTGTCCAAAAACACAGGAATGCTGAGGCTGTGAAGTCCCCAGAGAAGGAAAGTGTCCCCACTGTAGAGAAGAAAAGCAAGAAGCCCAAAAAGAAGGAGAAGAAGCCCAAAGAGAGAGAGAGAGAGAAGAAGAAGGACAAAAAGGTGCATGCCCTGGGGCTCTGGCTTGAGTGCAAAGCTAGGGCTGTGGAGTGTGGGGTCCATGCCGGCCCAGCCATGGAGCAGAGCAAGCAGTTGTGAGGAAGGGAAGCCAGAGAGGCCATACACAGCGAGCTGCTGGTCGTAGGCTAGGCTTCTACAAACAAATTGTGTGCTGGGGGTATGGGTGACATCTGGGACCCAGGGCTGTGCACATGCTACATAGGTGCTTACCCTGCCACATCCGCAGGCTGCTTTGGTTTTGGTTTTAGTTTTGTCGCGATAGGGCCTCACTTTGTCGCTCTAGTCGTCCTGGGACTCACTCTGTAGACCAGGCTAGACTCAAACCCACAGCAATCCGCCTGCCTCTGCCTCCCAAGTACTGGGATTAAAGGTGTGCGCCACCACCACCTGGCTTCAGGCTACTTTATTTTTTTCTTTTTCTTTCCCCTCTCAGTTTTTCTTTTCTTTTTTTTTTTTTTTTTTTTTTTTTTTTTTTTTTCTTTTTTTTTTTTCGAGACAGGGTTTCTCTGTAGCTTTGGAGCCTGTCCTGGAACTAGCTCTTGTAGACCAGGCTGGTCTCAAACTCACAGAGATCCACCTGCCTATGCCTCCCGAGTGCTGGAATTAAAGGCGTGCGCCTCCACCGCCCGGCCCCCTCTTTCAAGACTCTGTGTGTGCGTGTGTGTGTGCGTGTGTGTGTGTGTGTGTGTGTGTAACACACTGTAGACCAGGCTCGAACTCACAGAGATACACCTACCTCTACTTCCCAAGTGTTAGTATTAAAGGCATGCACCACCACTACCAGCTCCAGGTTGCTTTTTACATTGCATTTTCGGACTAACTAGATCTCACTGTGAGTTGTCTGGGCTGGTCTTGAATTTGCAATACTCCTACCTCAGCCTCTTGACTAGCTGGCTAGAAATAGATTTTATTTGTTGAGTGCTGAGATCAAGCCCAGGATCCCACCAATGCAAGGCGGCCTCTGAGGTATAGCTCAGTGTGGTAACACTTTGGAGACTATGTATCATTCTCCTGCTTAGGCTGCACCACCATGCCAGCTCTCATGAGACTGAGGGAGAAGGAGTCTCCTGACTTCTCCCAGTTTTAGCTACAGTTTGAGAACTGAGTTGCTTTGCCGTGACCTCCGCTTAGCCCAGCACTGTCTTCCCAAATGCCTGGTGACTGTGGTGCCATCTTGACTGAAGTGATGCAGCCGAGGACCTGTGTGGGTCCGGTCAGAGCATAGCCCGAACTTGCCATGTTGCACAGCAGTCAGATGGGCTGGGGCAGGGAGGCAAGAATGGCAACCAGAGAGCGCCCTTGCTGCTGGCACTCCCTGTCTTTGCCTAAAGTGTTCTTGTGGCTTCAGGGCGAGGACCTAGACTTCTGGCTGTCCACCACTCCACCACCTGCTGCTGTCCCCGCTCCTGCCCCATCCACGGTAAGTGCCTGCTCTATGTGTCCTCAGAGGTATCACCTATGCATTTCCACAGGAGCCAGTGAGTGGCAGGCGTCTCCCCTGCAGTCCTGGAGCCACACACAGATGCCAATAAGTGGAGTCCAGCCCAGTGGGATGTCCGGGTCAGGCCTGGGTCTGCTAACCAGTGGGACTCTGCTTAGCAAGTCTCAGTGAGGCAGAGGGGTGGCCAGCAGGGCTTTTGTCCACAAGGCGTCCTTTGGAGACTTTCCAACCCCTGGGGACGGCGCTGGTTAGGTGGGACTCAGAGTTCCCTTTTTGCTTCTTAAGCTGAAATCCTCTGAGCAGTCAGGGGAAGACAGCCCCATCCCCCACCCTATCCCTGAAAACCCTGGCTTTACAGGAAGAACTTGCTGTGAGTACTGTCACCCCGACTAAGGACGAGGGTGAGGAACTCGAGAGAGAGGAGCTGGAGGACGAGGAGGACAAGGTGGGTCACGACCAGGAAAGGGTGAGGCACGCAGTACCAGCCGCTTCCTTGAAATGGTTGTAGTCCTCACGCTTCAGCCTCTAAAAGGACTCTGGTATTTCCAGAGCAGTTTCTAAGCTGTGCAGCCACACGACCATCTCATTCCAGAACCTTCCATCACCCTAGTAGGAATCCTTACCTCGTGAGCAGTCTGTCACACCCCTTCCTGATCCACTGTCACCCTTGAGACCATTTGCTGACTCTGGATTTGGCTGTTCTGCATGTTGGCTGGCATGGAGTCCCACACTAAGTGGCCTCTGGTGTCTGGCTCTCTCACTGAGAATATCTCTGCTGTTCTTCCTTTTTTTTTTTTTTTTTTTTTTTTAGATTATTTTAAGCCAGGTCTGGTAGCAAATGCCTAAGAAACCCCGTCTCACCCCTCGCCCTCCTCCCACCCCCAAAAAAGATTTTAGTTGTGTGTGTGAATGTTATTTCATGGGTCCTGGGATCTGAACTAGGGTCTTCGTGATTGGGCAGCAATCACTCTTAACCACCAAGCTATTAACCTAGCCCAAGCCCCATGGTTTGTGTGTGTGTGTGTGTGTGTGTGTGTGTGTGTGTGTGTGTGTGTGAGAGAGAGAGAGAGAGAGAGAGAGAGAGAGAGAGAGAGAGAGAGAGAGAAGCCTGCCTCTGCTTCCTGAGTGCTGGGATTAAAGGCGTGTGCCGGCACCGCTTGGCCACCCATGTTCTTGAAGTTCCTCCATGCTGGTGGCTGTATGATGCTTCAGTGTGTGATTGCACCTCATGCTCATGTCTGTCAGCCATGCATAGATACTGGGCCATTTGCCTGTCTCTGTGAGCACTGCTTCCTATGTGGTGTGGCCAGTAGAACTGTGGTCCCCATGCACATCAGTCTTGCTGATCTATGTTGTGCATTCCCCATGTTCCGAGTGACGCCTGCCACTAACCTATCAGTCACAAGATTCTAGTGTCTGCCAGGCCTGACCTCCAACCCCAGTGACCTGTAGGATTCCTGGCTTTGCTGTCCCATCTCTCTTTCCCTGTGACCCCTACTGTGTGATGTGAAGAGAGAATGACAGGCTCCCTCTTGCTGGAGACAAGGGACCTGAGCCCAGACTCTGCTTTAGAAATCTTCCCGGCACAAGAAGAAGAAACACAGGAAGGAGAAGGAGGAGAGGCCACGAGACAAAAAGAAAGCCAAAAGGAAGCAGGCAGCGCCGCTGGAGAATGGTGCAGCAGAGGAGGAGGAGCCCATCCCGGTGAGCATGCTCGCCACCCTACCAACTCAACCTTAAAACCTGGGTTCCATTCAGAGAGATCCCAGAGTCTCTGGAAGCTATGCTGTGTGGTGATAGCCATAACCCAGCATCATCTGGTGGCTCTTGCTCTTTATGAGCGTGTCCCTATCTCTTGAGATACCTGCGAGCGGCCAGGGCCTTGCCACCCACAGCTGACATTGTCTCTTCTTCCCCAGCCCATGTCCAGCTACTGCCTTCTGGCTGAGAATTCCTACATTAAAGTGGTAAGTGATAGTGGGCTGCTGCAGGGAGGGGGCCATTGCTGGGGTAGCAAACCATCACACAAAGCCTTGCAGGGCTGGCAGCAGCAATCAGACTCCAAGCTCAAGCAGTGGCCCAGGCATCACCACCAGTGTAGGACCACCGTGGCCAGCAGCCCAACCACAGCTGGGGAGCCCAGTGTGGCCAGGTCACCTGAGGACAGCGTTGCTAACAGGACAAAGAGTGGCCATGGCAACATACACATTGGGGCAGAGGCAGGAGGATTGCAATCAAGATCAACCAGGACTACATTGCAAGACTTTGTCTCAAAGAATCAAAATGACAAGGGCTGGGGTGTAGCTTCATGAAGAGCTTGGTTTGAAGGTAGGGTCCTGGGGCACAGGCAGCTTTCACAGAAGAGTCACTGTCCTGGATCTTCACTGGGAGCTCACTCTCCTCAGCGGGTCCCTGGTGCTTGACCCTGCCCTTGCTCATGCAGACATACGACATCCAAGCCAGCTTACAGAAAGACAGCCAAGTGACCGTGTCGGTCATCCTGGAGAACCAGAGCAACAGCTTCCTGAAGAACATGGAGCTCAACGTGCTGGACTCGCTCAACACCAAGATGGCCCGGCCCGAGGGCTCCTCAGCGCATGATGGTGTGCCCGTTCCTTTCCAGCTGCCCCCTGGTGAGCCTGCTCTTGTTACCTGGGCTCCTGCACAAGGAATTTAACTAGAGCTCCTGGTGACAGTCAAAGCCACAGGCCCCAAGCCACTTGCTGGGTTTTCCCTAGGACAAGGCTGGGATCTGGGGCCAGCAGCAGGAGCCCATTGTTTCTGTGACTCTGCAGAATCCTTGCCAGCTATGACACTCTAGAGCCAGTGCTGACTCAGACCCTGGGCCCCACTGAGTGCCTTGTCTCCCATCAGGCGTCTCCAATGAGGCCCAGTTTGTGTTCACCATTCAGAGCATCGTCATGGCCCAGAAGCTCAAAGGCACGCTGTCCTTCATTGCCAAGGTATTCACTGGGGGCCCCAGGAACCATGGTCAGTGCTGAGGAGCCCACTCCACTCTGGGCTCTGGCTCCTTTGCCCTGCCCCAGTGGAAGTCAGGCACCCTAGGAAAGGGAGTGCATGTCTGGAAAGCCGCCCCACAGCTGCGGCTTCTCTTCTCATAGGACGATGAAGGGGCCACCCACGAGAAGTTAGACTTCCGGCTGCACTTCAGTTGTAGCTCCTACCTGATCACCACGCCCTGCTACAGGTGTGTGTGCCTCCACCCCACCAGAAACACCTCCCAGGGTGGGGAGGGCACAGGGGCAGCTCGGTGATGTGGTGTGTGAGGTGGAGGTAACATGAGACTGGGCCACACAGTCGCCTTTGGCTCCTGACACAGCCTGCCGCTGTCCTGGGTGCTGGTTTCTCCTGGGCCCCATAGCATTGCAGAGGTCTGTCCCCAGGCGACTGCCTTGTGTGCCAGCTTCTGATGGTTTCACATAGCCCAGGCTGTCTTGGAACTTGAAGCAGTCCTCCTGCCTCGGTATTCCCAGCACTGGGTGACAGGGCTAACACCCAGGCCCTGCCATCACCCTCCGTTCTGTCCTCCCACAGCGATGCCTTTGCCAAGTTGCTGGAGTCAGGAGACCTGAGCATGAACTCTATCAAAGTCGATGGCATTAGTATGTCTTTCCAGAACCTCCTGGCAAAGATCTGTTTCCACCACCATTTTTCCGGTAAACAATGTCACAGTGATATCAGTTTCATCCCACAAGTGTTGCAGAAGCCAACCCCTACACTCCAGTCAGTCCCTTCCTGCCCAGCACCTTGGCCTGCAGCCCTCAAGTGCCATTCCAGCATGGGATTGACAGCCCTGGAGAGGGCCTGATTCTCCCTTTTGTTGCAGTTGTGGAGCGAGTAGACTCCTGTGCCTCCATGTACAGCCGCTCCATCCAGGGCCACCACGTCTGCCTGCTGGTGAAGAAGGTGAGGTCATGGTAGCACCTGCTGCTCTATGGCAGACCAGAGCAGTCTTCAGGGAGAGGCTGAGCCTCACTATCCAGGGCTGCTTAGACCAGTTAGACCAGGCCCTTCCCCAACTGCATCCACCCCACAGTTACACCAGTCCCTCTCCCTGCTGTGCTAAAACCCTACTGTTGGACCAGGCCCCCACCTGGTGAGCACAGGGCAAGAGGAAGGAAAGGCCCAGCACTGTCTTAGGTCCGTGACTGGTGAGCAGTTAGTGTACTGTACACCTGCCATCCAAGCACTCTGGAGGCTGAAGCAGAGTTCCTGAGTTCTAGGCCAGTTAAAGTGAGGCCTAGGTCCCGGATGAGGGGAGGAAGGGTTGGCATTTTCAGCCCTGGATCACCTCCCAGCACGGGCACAGGCACTATATGCATATGCTGTCCTAGGGTGAGAGCTCCGTGTCAGTAGATGGGAAATGCAGCGATGCCACGCTGCTCAGCAGCCTGCTGGAGGAGATGAAGACCATGCTGGCCCAGTGCTGAGGGACAGAGTCCAGGATGCCCGACAGACCACAGACAGATGTGATGGGTCTTGCCTCTCCTCTCCTTTGTCATGTGTACTGTCCCCACACCCAGCATTAATTTAATGCCACCGGCCTCCACTGTGTGACTCTGAGGTCCTATGTTGCATCAACTTATTTTATTATCCTTTTTTTTATTCTGACCCGCACTCCTTTGGCAAGAAAGGCCATTCCAACCCTAGCCAGCTCCACTCCCCGTTCTTGAAGATGGCTGTAGGGACTCCAGGCTGGTGGGCCTCTGGGTCTCCAGCAAACAGTGGAACTGATATGTCCACACTCTTCTGCCCCCACGCTGCCTCTGGAGGACCCTTCCAGCTGCTGCCCCAAATATCCTGACTGGTGGTATCTGTGGAGAGGTGGGTGAGCAGGCCAGCTATTACCACATTTCTTGCCAGTGTCTGTGTGGCCAGATGGATGAAGTGTGCTTGTGGTCAGCTCAGCTGCTGACAGCAGGGACAGCCCTTTGATTTTCTTCTGTTCAACAGAATTCTGGTGGGATTCTGTTGAGGAGGTGGTCAGTGGATGAGTGCAATCCATGCCCCTCAGTTTGTCACTACACATCACGGGTTTGTCTCTGCGCTGTGCCACAGCTGTGGAGGGCCGAGTGCCTTGCCGTGGAGAGCGTGTGCATCCTGGGAGCATTCGGTGCTCGCCCAGCCATTCCGGGCAAGGTGAGGGACCCCGGCCTGGACACTCCCTATAGCTGGGCACAAGCTGAGCCTTCCTCATTGGTGATGGTGGTCTACAGACATTCTTGACTGTTCCTTTGAGGACTACTGTCACTTTAGCATGTAGAGTACTCTGTTACCGACCCCACGTGACCCTCCAGCTCTATGATGTTCCATGATTGATTTGCTGCCGACATTCCCGTGTGAAGAGAGATATATCACGCTGATGATGATCGGTGTCACAATGACCCAATAAAGAGTCGCAAAACACGTTTGTGTGTTTTGTCCTCACAGTACCCGACAGCAGTCCCCAGTGTGCCATTCAGGCTCCTGGGACTCAGATGAGTTCCCTCAACCTCCACCTGTGGGAGCTGTCACCCACATTTTTGTATATGTGCTATAAGTACTTATGTGTCGTGCAGAGAAGACAGTGTTGTCCTGCCCCATCACTTTCCACTCACACAGCACTGGGATTCAGACTCTGGCCCTTAGCTTTCTGCAGCAAATGCTACTGAGCACTGAACCATCTTGCTATTTCTTCTTCAAAAAAGAATTTAAAATTATGTAACCAGGCAGTGGTGGCACAGACCTTTAATCTCAGCACTCAGGGATCTCTGTGAATTCCAGGTCAGCCTGGGCTACAAAGTGAGTTCCAAGACAGCCAGGGCTACACAGAAAAACCCTGTCCCAAAACAAAAACACAAAAATTATGGCGTCTCTGTGTAGTATGTGCACATCTTGTTTCCTGGCACTGCAGCTCCAGGTGGGCTGCATGCCATCCCACACTGAAATGCCAGGGCCTCTACAAGTCAGCCAGGACTCTGGACTGCTGAGCCACATTTCCAGTCCCCATAGGCCCCTTTCTTACAGGTTGTGAGATGGAAACAGGATCTTGGGTTTAAAAAAACATTTGTGCTGGGCGGTGGTGGCGCACGCCTTTAATCCCAGCACTCAGGAGGCAGAGGCAGGCGGATCTCTGTGAGTTCGAGGCCAGCCTGGTCTACAAGAGCTAGTTCCAGGACAGGCTCCAAAGCTACAGAGAAACCCTGTCTCGAAAAACAAAAAACCATTTGCTCCATCTCAGCTGCTCACTGCCACCTTGACAAGCTTGGGGACAAGCAAAGAAGTCACAACTTTGTCATCCAGCAGACTCTGAGCCCTGTCAACAGCAGCTTAAATTCCAAACCCAAGCCTCTGAGCCACAGCACTCTACTGCTCCAAGCATCCTGCCAGCCCTGCCCAGGACCCAGAAGTGATACTGTCAGCACTACGTGTGTACAGAGTGACCACTGCTTGTGGTTGGCGACTGGCAAGGGTGCAGCTTGAGCTCCCAACATCCAGTGTCCCTGCTTTGTGTCCTGGTCCCTTAGGAGGAAGGAGGAACTTTAGATGCTACCACTCGATATTTCTTGTAAAATGCAGCCACCCTTGCTAACCTGCAGCTGCTTCTAGGAGCAAAAACTGGAGGGATGTACATAGAGGTGTGCACCCATCACTGGGGCTAGGAGACACTAAAGACAAGGAAACTGGGTAGAGGCCAGAAGTCCCTGAGTCTCCTGCATCAGTCACCTCCCAACCCAGCCAGCCAGCCCTATGCAGCCATTTCTCAGCCCAGACAGCCAGCTGGGCTCTGGTCACCTGCTGCCAGGTGCTCTCTGGAGTGTGGCCCACCTGTCTCTTGTGACCTGGGTCTTCCATGTTGAAATCCCAAACACTAATCTGGCCCAGCTTTCACCCCACTGTACACCCCACTGTGAGGCAATAGGTCAAGGTGAGCCTGGGCACAGAGGGACGGGCAGGACTGGGCTCCATTAACACAAGCCAGGTTGCACACCTGTCATCACAGCAATAAGGAACTGGAGGCAAGGAGAATGTAAGGGCTTCTGCTATGTGGCACGTTCCAGGGGATATCGGAATACATGAGGTCCCACTTCAACAAGAACAGAACAGCCCCTCTGCAAATCTACCCATAAGAACTCCAAAGGACTGGGATAAAGTCAAGAGTCCCTGGACTAAGGAAGATGCTGCAGGTGCCAGCCAAGCTGTTAGGTCCCTCTCTCCGTGTGAGTAGATCAGGACTCTTCCACACCCACACATGTTCAGGAGAAGCCCATGCCTCCAGCTACGTCAAATACCCAGCCAGATCTGGCAGAAAATAATTGTTCACCATGAAAAATGTCAGGGCACTTTAATCAAAATATCTCTGGGGGCCCTGCCCAGGGGTCCCGCCATCTATACACAAGCCCATCTCCCTGCCTGCCCCAGCCCCGGTAGCAGCTAGCCTCTCCTGGAGGAGCAGGCGACAGTGCAGCTGAGTCCTGGCCCCTGCTCATACTGGGGCTGAGCCTCGCCATCAATGCTGGGTCAGACACTCAGAGGCGTTTTCCAAAGTCAGGTTCACCAAGTGCTGCGGTTCCAGACACTTTATACTTGGTGAAAGGCTTCAGGGGAGGAGGAAGAGGTGCCCTAAGCCCATTTGTCTGCTCATACCCTCCTGCCTCCCTTCCCAGGCTGCTTTTCATGACCCATTAATATAGTTCAAGCCTACCCTCTACTTGAGATCTCCTGCCTCAGAAGCTTCCTAGAAGGTATGCACTACTAAATCCAGTCCCTGTCTTTTTGTTTTGTTTCCTGCCTGTTCTTAAGTCCTAAAGAGTGTCAGGGGTTATCCACCCTCCCCAACACCCACAATGATGGGCCTTAATAGGATATGGGAGGATCTGTGGCAAAAAGGTTGCTTGACTTTGGAGTTCTGTGTTTCCCCCAGGCCACCTACTTCTTTGTTGCCTTATTCCCTGAGTCACTCACAAGGCTGGGGTGGTTCTGCACATCCAAGGCGAGGCCATAGAGAAGGACAGCACAGTTCATGCAGTGGTCACACAGGGTGGTGTGATGGTGTGATTATATTCATCCAGTGTGCCCACAGGCACACAGCCCTGCCCAGAATGCCCTCCCACTCTCACTGACCCAAAGACTTCGCCCCATCCCTGCACTCCTCATCCCTCCCCGATGGAAGGCCTCTCTTACCTCGTACCTCTATCCTGTCTGAAATAGAACAGGGCAGCGATTAGACCCTCCAGATCCGCCATCAACTTGGTAACCCTAGACTTCATGAAGACCCTTCAGCCAGGATGGTCTTCCCCCTTCCTCCAAATGAGCTTAGAGACCCTCAAGGGGGAGGGGGCAAAGTCCTCCTGGGTCTCTGTAAGCTTCAAAATCTCACCATAAGGTACATACACACACTGTCTTGGACAAAACTGGAGATGGATTTGAACAGGAACTTACTTGTGCCAGGTATTTCTACAATGACAATTTGTTTGGAGTCAGGGGACCAAATGGCCTCCCTTTGTGTCCCCCTCTCTGAGTTTTGGTGCCCAATAAACCCCAGCTCACATGTAACTCAGAAGGCCCTGTACAGCTGACTGCCACTGTGTCGATGACCTGGGGGAACACACAGCTTGCTGGTGGGGTATTCCCAAAGCCCAGGACCCTTACTGCCAGGGTGATGATCCCAGGACCCCAGGGGCAGTGGTACAGGTGGCTAAGGCATACTTGCAGTAGTAACCAAAGCAGACAACATGTGAGTCTGTGCAGTTGATGCAGGAGATGGTCTCATACTGGAAGATGCCTGAAATACAGGAGAGGCAGCCACAGGCTCCCCTGGGTCCCCCAGCCTGGGCACCTGCCACTGTGGCCCTCAGTCTGGACCATGGTTCACTTACCACAGTGACGCTGACAGTCGATGCGGCCTGGGGGGAGGGGGACGACACGACAACAGGACAGTGCCTTCTGACAAAGCCCAGAGCTCAAGACCTGTCCCTCAGCCCCACTTCTGTTTCTGTAGCTCGGGCTAGCCAGGCATGGAGAAGGTAGCCCAAGCTGACTTGGAACTTGTGGCAATCCTCTTGCCTCATCCATTCCAAATGCTGCGATTACAGGTATGTGCCACGTGTTTCATGGAAGTGGGAAGAGGTTCTCTAGGAGGACCTCAGTGCAAGATGGAGCTAATCTACAGGAAGGATGGTTACTGCTCCAGGTGCTACCAGGAGACTAGTATGGTAGATGTGAGGGGTGATGGGTGTGCTGGTGACTACTCCTGCAGAGCTACTCCCTCCTGAACCCTGTTTCCAGCACCCCCAGCCCTTTAGTGCCTGTGGCCAGGGGCACTGTCCCCTCTGTGGAGCCCACTGCTCACTCTCTATGATGGCGTTCTGGATGAGGCGCACTTGCTCCCGAAAGATGGCCCGCAGCTCATTGGGGAAATATCCTGATGTGGGAGTCACAGCAGAGTGGTCAGGCTCAGGTGCCTGGTGATCCGCACCGGCCCTGCCTCAGTTTCCCTTCTTTACCTGGGAAATACATCTTCCCCTGGTACAGCTGGTCCATCCTCTGGTACACGGCTCCTGCCACTTGAGCCAGCTTCTCCCGGGCTGAGGGCGGGAGGGAGAGGAAGCAGATGAGCTGCCCTGCCCGGGGTCCCTGTTGCTCTTTTCCTGACCCTGGGATGGGCTCCGCCGCTCACTGATCTCGGCGGGGATGGCCAGGTGTAGTTCCTTCATCGTGTTCTGGCTCCACTCGGTGAGCAGCACTCCCGACACGGGGATATCACCAACCCACCAGGACTTGAGGTTCACGTGGTGGCGGTAGAAGGAGAACTTCTCCGAGAAATTGGGGTCGCAGTGCAGACAGCCCCGGGCCAGCGCCGCTGTCATGCCCAGGCACAGCAGCAACGCCATGGCCCGACCTGGCCGGTCGTGGCCATCCATCGGCGCCACCAGCGCCGCGCCCTCCAGCCGCGCACCAACCAACGGCGCCGCCCGCGCCACGCCCCGTCACGCCGCACCAACCAGCAGCGCGCGCTCTGGACCCCGGATGCGCCATCCCCGCCCCCGGTCTGGCCCTGCCTCCGGCTCTGGCCCCGCCTCCGGCTCTGGCCCCGCCCCACCACAGATATGGCTCCGCCCATGAGCCGGGGCGTGTCCTAAGGATGGCTCCTCCCCTGACTGGCCCCGTCCCAATGAGACTTCTGACCCAGACCTAGTTCCGCTCACAGGCCTGGTAGCGCGGCAGATGGCTCCGCCCCCTGCCTGTCCTGTCCCTGCGAGACTCAGGTCTCAGGTCTGGCTCCGCCCTTAGATATGGCTCCGCCCTAAGACTCGCCACGACCCTGTTACAATTGGCAAGTGGTGATGCCAGTCAGCCTCCAGGTTCCACCCCCCCAATTGGCTCCGCCTCACCTGCAGCGCCTCACGCCTGCGCCGCGGCCTGGCGCCAGTTCTGAGCTTGAGCTGACGGGATCAGCCCCCCGCAGTATTCCAGCCAATGAGCAGCTCTTGTCCTAGTCTCTAGGGCGCCGAGTGCCCTCCCTTCATACGGGGCTCCTCCGGAGCTCCGAAGCCACGCCTTCATCCGGGCTCCGTCCCTTTAAGGGAAGTAAATCCGGCCCGCGGGCGCGGCCTGGGCGGGGCACGCGGCGTGTCCCTCCGCGGGCGTGTCCCTCTGCCCGCGCGGCCCGACACAGCAGGCGGGAGTCGGCTCCAGACCGCGGTGGTCCTAAGGCGGCCAGGTGGGTCCTCGGAGGGCGCAGGCGGGCGGCGGGACCCCATCCCTCAGGATGACAACGTCCAGTGACAGAAGCCCTGACTCAGAGGGGGCCTAGAGTGGATCAGTGGTTGCCTGGACGCTGCCCATCAGGATGGGGAAAGTGAGCGTCATGGGTCACAACCCCATTTTTTAATATTTGAAGTCTCAGGTAGCACGGGCTGGCCATTCAGATGATTGATCGGACCCTTCTCACCTCCCGCCTGATTCATTTCTTTAAAATGATCACGTTTCTGACTAAAAATTCATTGAAGGCCTGAAGCTCTCTTGCTCAGGGGTGAAGTGTTTGCCTTGTGTCTATAAAGCCCTGGGTACCGCCTGGCGGTGGTGGCGCATGCCTTTAATCCCAGCACTCGGGAGGCAGAGGCAGGCGGATCTATGTGAGTTCGAGGCCAGACTGGTCTACAACAGCTACAGGACAGTCTCCAAAGCTACAGAGAAACCCTGTCTTGAAAAAGCAAAAAAAAAAAAAAAAAAAAACAAGCCCTGGGTACCATCCCCACTACCATCGCCCAACCCCCCCCTAAAAAAAAGCCATTGAAAAGGGTGGACAAGCTAGTTCCAGAACAGCCAGCACTGCTACACAGAAAAACCCCGCCTCAAAAAAGAAAGAAAGAAAGAAAGAGTGGACGGGGGACAAGGGAGTTTCGAAAACAGATCACAGGAAGTTAACTTTGGTGGCAGTTTCCTCTTTTTTTTCTTTCTTTTTTTTTTTTTTTGATACAGGGTCTCACTATTCAGCCCATGCTGAGCTGGAACTCGGAGATCTGCCTGCCTCTGCCTCCTGAAGACTAGGATTAAAGGTGTGCGCAAACGCCTTTCCTTTTCTCTCAACACTCCCGCCTCGTCCTTCCCTAGGCCTATAGTCAAAGGAAAGGGTTGGTGTAGTGTGAGGTGAGGCAAAGGTCCTTTTTACATCTTCCAGAGCTCACCTGGTTTCTGATTTGCCACCATTATGCAAAGTCGGGGGACTCAGGGGTGAACAGAAGATGGGGGACACTGAGACAGTGTCTTCCTCACCCAGTCTCAGGTTCCTTCCATACCATCTCCAGTCTTTCCTGGAGATCATAAACTCTTAGAGGCTGCTGGTAGCCCTGTTTCTGGGGATCCATGAGGGATGGAGCTCCCAGATGCAACCCAGGGACAGGAAGAATTCCCCTCTCAGGTCCCTGCTTCCTTCAGCATGGAAGAACCCATGGGTAGTTTTGGAAATGAGGGAGCTTCAGAGAAATGACAGCTGGGGACAGCAGGATGCAGAAGAGACCACAGACTTAACTGTTGACTTGGGCAGGACAGCTCTGGGAGCTTTTGGAAGGCAGGTTTTAACCCCGCTTGTCCTATCCGGGGCACACTTTATTAGAACTCATAGGAGTGGTGATGAGGCCTGAACGCTCCACCCCTGGGCTCCTTGACATCTGCTCTTTCTCCACCTTGATCCACAGCAATTTCCTTTAAGTTCAAAGACAGCCTGGGTAACTTAGTGAAACCTCATTTCAAAGAGCAAAAAGGAGCCAGGGCAGGGGTGCACACTTTAATCCTGGCACTCTGGAGGCAGAGGCAGGGGGATTTCTGAGTTGGAGGCTAGCCTGGTCTACAACACCAGGGCTACACAGAGAAACCCTGTCTCAAAAAACTGGGGTGTGGTCAGGAGGAGCCCCACCCAGAGTCCCCCAGTGAGGGCTGGGGGCGTGGTCAGGTGGAGCCCCGCCTAGAATCCTCCAGTGAGTGGTATGGGGGCGTGGTCAGGGTGGAGCCCCGCCTAGAATACCCAGTGAGGGGCTGGGGGCGTGGTCAGGTGGAGCCCCGCCTAGAATCCCCCGTGATGGGCTGGGGGCGTGGTCAGGGTGGGGCCCCGCCTAGAATCTCCCAGTGAGGGTCTGGGGGCGTGGTCAGCAGCAAAATATTAGTTTAGAATATGCAAGGGCCTGGGTTCATCCCCAGTATTGGGGAAGATAAGCATGGCCCCAAAGTAGAATTAATGTTTCGGTGTTAGGATGGGGTGAGCTGGAACAGACATGGCTTGAGTTTCCCTTGCCCGGGTCCAGTGCCGTGGAATAGGCAGAGGCCCAGTCAGAGGTCGCGTCAGGACGACACTAGCTTGACAACACCGCAGGGCACCATGAGGCTGTTACTGCGTCACGAGCTTTGGGCCTTTTGACTTAGGAGATATACAGTGTGTGTGAGAGAGAGCGTGTGCGCAGCGCCTGCCTACAGGGCTCCAGGAAGTCAGAGTGGTCCCCTCTGCTGGAACTTGGGTCACAGCAAGTTGAGCCACCATGTGAGTGCAGGGAACTGAACCCCAGCCCTCTGCAAGCACGGTAAGTGCTTGTTAGCTCAGAGCCCTCTCTGCTGCTTTTTTTATCTTTTAATTTTTATTTATGTCGAAACAGAATCTTGCTGTGTATGCACCCCAGCTGGTTTGTCCTTCCCTCAGTAGCCCAGGCCAGTATCAAACTCAGCAATTCTCCTGCCTCAGTCTCCCAAGAACTAGAATTGGAGGCGTGGATATATCCAGTTTATAATGGATTTATTGGGCAGAATCACATCTGAATCAGAACATCTGAATGTTATTCTACATTTCATCTCATAGAGTTCTAGATGTTTCCATGACATTTATTCTATCAGCAAATATGTGATGAATATCTTCTTTGGGGGATGGGTTGAGGCAGAGTCTCCCTGTGTGGCCCTGGCTGGTCTGGACTCCCTATGTAGCCCAGGCTGGTCTTGAATTCAGAAATTGGCCTGCCTCTGCCTCCCAAGTGCTGGGATTAAAGGTGTGCACCACCAACACCTGGCATGTAATTACTATTTTTAAAGATATTGTCACATGCTGCTGTGTCGTTCTGCTTGGACCAGAACTCTCAGCCCAGGCGATCCTCCTGCCTCAACCCCCTGTGTAGCTAGGAGCAAAAGCTGCACACTAGACCCCAGGCATGATAAAGTTCACTGTAATTAGAGCGGAGTCTCTCGCTAAATTACTATGACTGCCATGAACTCACTCTGTGGACCAGGCTGACCCTAACTTCCAATCCTCCTGCCTCAGCTTCTTGAGTGCTGCCATCATAGTAGAATTTTAGGTTCATGGCACAACTGACTGAGTGGGAGGTGGGTTTGGTTCCACAGTGACCTCTTTATGACCCAAGTTGGCAGCTGTCTTTAGGGCTCAACTTGTAGCCTCATGATTTTCACCAGGTGGGATGGCCCAACTCACATGTAGCTTTCCTACATGACCTTCAGACTCTGAAAGTTCCTGGGGGGCACCTCTATAGCCAGTGTCCCATGCTGTGGAAATCCCCTCCACTTAGAAATTAGGGTTTCACCGAGAGAAGTTTCTGGGAATCCCCATCAGTTGGAAATAGCCCTGGCTTTCCCAGAATGCCTGCCTTCAAAGGTCTTAACCAAAGAGGGCAAAGCCTGCTCAAGCAGGAGGAGTCTGTGCACCTTTGGCTACACAGTGAGTTTGAGTCCAGCCTGGGCTACATGAGACCTTGTCTTTTAAAAAGGGAAGAAGAAAAAGAAAGAAAAAAGGAATTGTTTGGAGACAGAAGGTATGGCCCAGCAGTTAGGAGGGCATGTGCTCTGCCACTAACTGCTGGCTCTGTGGTTCCATCACGATGAGGTTTGGAAATAGTGTCATAGTGAGCAGAATCCAAACCCAAGGCGGTGTGCAGAGGCCTTACATCTGTTTCGCTTTGTCTTTGCTGGGGTACTGGGTTTGAACCCTGAGACTCAGGCACTGCCCACTGAGCCACGCTCCTAGCTCTGAAATGACCTTATATGTGGAGGTGGCCTTGAGACACTGCTTTGTTCCCAGATTCTGGGCTACACACTGAGCAAGCACATGGAACCGCCTCCCCCGTCCCCAAGGCAGTGCAGGATGTGGACACCTCCGGAAGGAAGTGGGTGACCCTGGGCTCCTGAGCCCTGCACCCTGGCCTGGGAGGGGCCAGAGCCTTGTTGCCTAGGGCACTGTTTTCTTGTTTTCAGAAAGGGAGGAAGAGGAGCCTGTGGGTGCTGGGGTAGGAGAGCAGCTTTATCTACCTCATGTCCTTCTAGAAGGTTCTGAGTGTCTGTCATGTCTTCTTCATCAGTGGGACAGCCTAGAGAAGAGGACCTTGGGGTGCTGGCATCCAGTTCTGAGCAGGTGTTGGAAGTCCACTAAGAGGACCAGAGAGGAGACGCCAGACGGTAACTGGGACTGTGTGGGAGGAGCGTGACGGGCTGTGGCCAGCCTAGGGCTCTGTGCTGGTGGAAGCGTGTTTCCAACAGAAAGCAGTTCATCTTGACAGGGACTCTATCCATCCCCAGATTTTCTAGAAAATATTTGCTCCTCCCTTGAAAAAAAAAAGAAATTCATCTTTTTAAGAGGACACAGAGCCGGCAGTGGTGGCGCACGCCTTTAATCCCAGCACTTGGGAGGCAGAAGTGGGCAGATCTCTGTGTGCGAGGCCAACCTGGTCTACAGAGCGAGTTCCGGAACAGGCTCCAAAGATACAGAGAAACCCTGTCTCAAGAGGACATAGACATACATGTGGTGGGGCTAAGAAGACCTTCTGCCTTCAGTGTCATCCTGTGGGAGTGCAGTAGACACACAGAAATTGTAGGAAAAGGTCACAGCAAATTGGCATGACAATGTGAGCTGAGCAGGAAGATGGAGATTTCGGGGTCAACCTGAACTATTCCGTGAGTTCAGAGTCAGTCCAGGCAACTTAATGACCATTTTGAGAATAAAAACTAAGAACCAGACAAATGAGAGAAGCTTTCAGAATCTTGTTAGTCTAGGCCCCCAGAGGCCTTCTGAGAGGACTGACCCTTCCAAAAGTCCCTTTAGGCCAAACCCAGAGCTGGTGTTACACAGAAGCAGGCAGAGTGGGGAGGCCCCAGAGGACCCTTCATGCCTCCCCATGGTGGCCCCAGCTCCTGCTTCCCCCAGCTTAGTAGCAGCGTAAGAGGGAATCCCCAGAATTGTCCCCAGGGAAACCCTGAGGCAGACAGAGAGACCAGCAGGTGATGGCTGGCCCAGCTCCTCACAGGCAACCAGAGGCAATGCATGACCCCTGAGCCCGGCCCCAGCTGCAGCCACTGTACCTACCGACTGGTAAACTGAGGCTTATCCAGGTAGCATGTGCGGTGCATTTGGATGGCAGGCAGCAAGGGTGGCACTGGAGGGTGTGGGCACCCCCGCTGCGCGTCCCGCTGCCACTGCCTCCCGTAGGCTGCGCAGGGCTGAACCAGCCAGCTTCCCGCCTGGACAGTCCGTGGGGCAGGGAATTGCTGCCTCCAGGGGACCCTGGGTCAGGTGGGAGAGGCAGCACCCTGCGTGCAGTGGGCGAGGTGCCAAGGGTGCCTGTCCACACCCTGCTTGTACCGTGATGTCCCCCAGAGAAGCACTGGCCCAGTGGCCACTGAAGCGGAAGAGCCTCAGGGGAACTGTCTGGAATGGAGGTGGCATTTCCTCAGAAGGCTGTGAAGTGCACAGTGCCTAGTCAGGTGTGAACCAGCAAGTGCCCATGCTGAGGTGGGGTGGGGACACGGGGACAGATGCTGTGACGGAGTTTGGGCCCATCTGGTGTCCAGTCTCCTGCCTCCAGGGCACTGGAGCTGACCTGAGTAGTGTCCCTGGTGACTCCCACATGGGCTCACCATTGGCTACACTGTCAACCTCTACTTTGTTTTTATTTATTTATTTTGAGGTGGTCTCACTATGTAGAGTAGGCTGACCCCAAACTCATTATGTTTCCTTGGCTGGCCTAAAACTCATTATGTAGACAAGGCTGGCTTTGATTTTTTTTGTTTTGTTTTTGTTTTTGTTTTTGTTTTTCGAGACAGGGTTTCTCTGTGGCTTTGGAGCCTCTGTCCTGGAACTAGCAGGATCACAGAGATCCGTCTGCCTCTGCCTCCCGAGTGCTGGGATTAAAGGCGTGCGCCACCACCGCCCGGCCAGGCTGGCTTTGAAGTCACAGAGATCAACCGACCTTTGCCCCAGAATGCTGGGATCAAGGATGTGCGCCACCATGGGCAGCCCTTGTTTTGTTTTTATGTCAGGGTCTCATGTAGCCCAGGCCTGAAACTAGCTATGCTACATAGGGTGATTTCAAATTCCAGATTCTCCTGCCTCCACCTCCTATGTCCTGGGACGATGGGCATGAGCCGCCACCCTCGGTTATTCTCCACCTTTTTCCACAGCTCTGCTCCTCTGAAGGCAGGTGCTGAGTGATGGCGTTGACACAGCGCGATAGTTCTGGGGAACTAACCTCAGTTTCTTCCTTTCTGGGGTCCAGAGCAGTATGAGTGCTTGGGTGCAGTTTTATTGACATCCTAATTTGTGTGCCCTGTGTCTCATTCACAGGTTTAAGACATAAAAGGCAGGATTAAGTACAAGCTAAGCTGTACAGCCACCACCTCTAATTCCAGAACATTCCATCACCCTATGAACTATGATGTCCCTTCCCAGCCCCCACAAGTTCACTCCTGCCTCTGAATTGGCCAAATGAGGACGTTTACTGTCATGGAGTCCCACACTGTGGCCCTTTCTGTCTGGTCCCACCATGCTTAGGTGCACTTGGGAGCTGTCCTCCTGTGCATGGTTCAGTAGTCCTCCAGTGTGGGGACTGGCCAGGCTCCATATCTGCTGTCCGTTTGTGGGCCCCAGGCTGTTTGTCCTGTTGTGCTTGCTGCACAGCCATGATGCCCTTGCTCTGCGTGTGGGTGTGACTTCAGTTCTGTGCACTCTCCCTGAGGAGGAGCCTGCAGCCCAGCTCGGCAGTTACAAGCCACATAAGAGAAAGAAAAAGTGCTGAGGGTTGATGAACATTGTGTTTATGAGGCGTGGCACCTGGCATCCTAGCACTCAGGAAGTGGAGGCAGAAGGGTCAGTGACTCAGAGAGGCCAGCCTGGACTACATGAGACCCTGTCTCCAAAAAACCACACGAGTTATTTACTGTGAGTTAGGTAGGGCTGCCTGTCTTGGGTGGGGCCAGCCCACACCACATGTCCCTCCCCCACCCCCACAGCTTCCCCTTTTGTCTGCAACAGTTTCTTCAGTTCCCCAGCGTCTTTGTTTCATTTCATGACTGTACCCCAATTATCTCTCCATTATTACCTGGCCTTCTCAGGGAGCAGAGTGCAGTAGGTCCCCACTGGTGCAAGCTGAGAAAAAACCTCCTGACTTGTGTGAAGTCCTAGGTCCGTCCCCAAACGTGGAAGAAAAGATTTGGTCCTTGGCTGCCCAGCTAATCCTGTGTGACCTTAGGTTGAGGCTCTGCCTCACAGGCCACATCCTGGAACTCTGAGACCAGATGTCTCCACATGGAGGCCACAGCACCTGTCTCTGTCACCTCCAGCGCTGCCCATGTTTCCAGAAGAGTCAGAGCAGCGTCTGACGGGGGTCCGGCCAGGGGAGAGCCCAGGTGCCTCTGAGGGCATCATTTTGTGTCATGTGACCACTTGTCCCCAAGGAACCTGCCCCATTGGTGAAACTGTCCCCTGCCGAAAGTCTGCAAGCCCAACCTTTGTTTCTTTTTTTTTTTTATTTTTTATTTTTCCATGATATTTATTGAGCTCTACATTTTTCTCTGCTCCCCTCCCTGCCTCTCCCTTCCCCCCTTCAACCCTCCCCCAAAGTCCCTATGCTCCCAGTTTACTCAGGAGATCTTGTCTTCTTATACTTTCTACTTCCCATGTAGATTAGATCTATGTAAGTCTCTCTTAGAGCGGCCATTTCAGAAGTATAATTGCTTACACAGTTTCCAAGTCCTCGCCCTGCAGCCCAGACTGGTCTGGAACTTAGGGAAATCCTCCTGCCTCAGCCTCCTGGGTACTTGGATTATAAGTGTGTGCTACGCCTGGCCCCCTGGCTATTTTGTTGAGAACAGTTATTCTGTGTGTCCATACTGGAAGTTGTGACGCACCTGCCTCAGCCTCCTGGGGTGCAGGCCAGGCGGGTGCCCGGCCCTAATACCATCCTCTCCTGTCTCAGGCCTCCGGGTAACCAGCATCCCTCCGTGGTCTCTGCTGCACCTTCTGAGACACAAGTGCCACCAAGATGTCCAACCCATTTCTGAAGCAAGTGTTCAACAAGGACAAAACGTTCCGGCCCAAGCGCAAGTTCGAGCCTGGAACACAGCGCTTTGAGCTCCACAAGCGTGCGCAGGCGTCGCTGAACGCAGGACTGGACCTGCGGCTGGCCGTGCAGCTGCCACTAGGTGAGGACCTCAACGACTGGGTGGCTGTGCATGTGGTGGACTTCTTCAACCGCGTCAACCTCATCTACGGCACCATCAGCGATGGCTGCACCGAGCAGTCGTGCCCAGTTATGTCTGGGGGCCCCAAGTATGAGTACCGCTGGCAGGACGAGCAGCGCTTCCGGAAGCCCACGGCGCTCTCCGCACCCCGCTACATGGACCTGCTTATGGACTGGATTGAGGTGCAGATCAACAACGAGGACATCTTCCCCACCAATGTCGGTGAGTCAAGGCTGCACCCCTGTCTGCTCACACCCATGAGGGGCCCAGCCACACCAGGGCCCGTGTCTGCTTGAGCGCAGCACTGAGCAGAGAGGGCCAGACAGGCTCAGCCGGCTTTGCGGTTTGCACATGAACACTACTATTTCATGTGCGTGTCTGTGTGCACCACACAACGTGCTGGAGCCTGTGGAGGTCAGAACAGGCTTTCGGTCACCTGGGCTGGAGTTCCAGGTGCTTCTGAGCTCCATGGGCTGCTGGAGACTGGTCCGGGCTCCTCTGCACATGCCTTTAACCACTAGGCCTGCATGATGATTTTTATTATTATTTTTGGTTTTTCGAGACAGGGTTTCTCTGTAGCTTTGGAGCCTGTCCTGGAACTAGCTCTTGTAGACCAGGCTGGCCTCGAACTCACAGAGATCTGCCTGCCTCTGCCTCCCAAGTGCTGGGATTAAAGGCGTGCGCCACCACTGCCTGGCTTGCATGATGATTTTTATTTGTTTACTTTTGGTTTTTAGAGACAGGGTCTCACTGTGTAGCCCTGGCTGCCATAGAACTCACTCTGTAGTCCAGGCTAGCCTCAAACTCAGAGAGATCTTCCTGCCTCTGCCCCGAGTCGCGCACCACAAGTGCAGTGCATTATGGTTTTTCTGGAGTGTGTGTGCATGGTCATGTGTTTGTAGGTACATGCAGGTGTTTGGGTGCATGTGCACTGGGAGGCCAAAGGCCCCCTTGGGTGTCATCAGAGAAACAATCTACCTCCTTGGAAATAGTGTCTCTTGGTGGCCTGCCATTCGCCAGTTCGGCTGGAAGAGAGGGTTAGCTGCAGGGTAGCTTCTCGGTAAGGCTTCGAGTTTATGTTACCACAGTCCTCATTTTCATACACATTCTGGGGTGCCCACTCAGGCCTCAGGATTTTACCAACTGGACATCTCTCCAGGCCCTATTTTCTTTGTTTAGACAAAAGCTTCTGTAGCCTAAGTTGGTCTTGAACTTAGTATGTAGCTGAGGCTGGCCTTGGACTCCTACCTCAGATTTCCAAGTCCTGAGGTGGCAGAGCTGTGCCACACCTGGCTTTTTATTCATGTTTCATCGATCGTTACGGGTTTTAATTTATTTTTTCTTTATTTATTTTGAGATATGGTCTCACTGTGTAGCACTGGCTGGCTTCAAACTCCATAGATCAGCCTGCCCTCCATCCATCTGGAGTGCTTGGTTAATAAGAGGGCTGGGGCGTGGTGGCCTCAGAGGCCCGAGCCCCTCCCTTGCTGGGTGTGTCTCCCAGTGCTGTGACTTAAACCACATGCTGGCCACCAGTGGAGGTGCTGACCTGTTGTTCCTGCAGGAGGCCGGAGGCTCAGGAGTTCAAGGGTTGTCCTTGAATGTATTGTATCCAGTTAGAGGCAACTCAGACTCCCAAGAAAACAGCAGTAGAAAAATAATGAACCTCTCTGTGTGTTCGAGGTCAGCCTGGTCTACAAGAGCTAGTTCCAGGACAGGCTCCAAAGCTACAGCGAAACCCTGTGTCGGAAAAACCAAAAACCGAAAAACAAAAGGCATGAGCACCCATGCCCAGCCAGAACTTCTCTTTGCTGGGCGGTGGTGGCGCACGCCTTTAATCCCAGCACTCGGAAGGCAGAGGCAGGAGGATCTCTGTGAGTTCGAGACCAGCCTGGTCTACAAGAGCTAGATCCAGGACAGGCTCCAAAGCTATAGCTGTCTCAAAAAAAACCAAAAGAAAAAAAAAAAAGAAAAGAAAAATAATGAACCAAAACCGAACGAAAGTGCAGTGTCACTTCATGGCCCTGACTCAGCCCTTGCACCACCTATAGTCTGGCCATGGCAGGGCAAGTCCCTGCCCGCGTCTGCGGGAGCACATGGCCCACATGGCCCAGTGTAGAAAGGCCTTGATTCTTTGGCTCTAGGTCCCTTCCTCCCTCCTCAGAGCTGGCAGCATCTCTCAACCCTCCCACCTCTCTCTGAGGACTCTGTGGTAACACTTGAGCCCCAGATGCTCCAAGATGATCCCAACTGAAGGTCCTCACCTATAGACTCCCTTCTGTTCCTGGAGGGACCTGCTCCAAACTCTGGGCACCGGGATATAGTCATCCATGGAGCCTCTTACTGAGCCCAGGTCTGAAGGGCTAAGTGCTGTGCCACTGCCCGTGTCTCCACTCTCTAGAGCCTTAGCCTGCCTAAGCACTGGCTCATCCGGGGAGCTCATAAAGTCATGTGCTGTGTGATCGGTGTCCTCAGGATGGGGTGAGGCTGTGGCAAGCTAGCAGCTGCTGGGCCTGAAGAAATTTCCTGGGGCTTTGAAAAGGGCAGAGCAAGATGGTCAGAGTGGAGCAGGGCTCCCATCACAGAGAAGGCTCCCCAGGCACAGAGCAGACAATTGCCCATGGATCTGACTCTTAGCTTGGCAGGAAATTGGTCCCTGGGATGGGAACATTTGCTGTGTGACCTCAAGCATGCCCCTTGACATCTTTGAGCCTCAACCATTCTCACCTCTGTGGCTCAAGATGGAGCGCATCTCAGGCTAGGCCACCTGGACCGAGGTCCCAGGCCAGCTGGTCCTGAGTGGTCTCCTTCCTGGTTCCTCTGCCCACCTCCAGGCACACCATTCCCTAAGAACTTCCTGCAGGCGGTGCGCAAGATCCTGTCGCGGCTGTTCCGCGTGTTCGTGCACGTGTACATCCACCACTTCGACCGCATCGCACAGATGGGCTCCGAGGCTCATGTCAACACCTGCTACAAGCACTTCTACTACTTCGTCACTGAGTTCAACCTCATTGACCCCAAGGAACTGGAGCCCCTGGTGAGCTCAGGGGTGGGGCACCCACGTCTCCTGCAGGGGGGGGGGGATCCAGGCCAGCAACTGACCTCTGCTGCACTTTGTTCTGGGATGCCACACAAGGCAAGGAGACAGTGTCATGGCCCTACCTGTGTGGGGAGGACCACAGGGCCTCTGTTCCCCATGCTGGTGGAGCTCAGATAGTGGGTGTCCACAGCAGAGGCCTCCCTGGTAGTCCGCCCCATGTGCCTGCCTCAGAACAGAAAGCCCCCAATTTCCTAGTTCACCACACCAGGGAGGTCGCCATGTGGTCATCCCACATGGGATGTAGAACAGACCATGGTGGGGAGGCTCCTACCTGCAGCACCCCAGATATCCCCGGAATTTCCATGCAGCAGCTCCCATGACGGACGGCCTGTGCTCCCACGCGTTCTCGTCCTCCAGCATGTGGTACCTGGGGCCCACTCCCAGTGGCCAGGCTTGGCAGCAAGCCCCTTTTTTCCACAGCCATCTCTCCAGCCCCACAGCTTGCCTTTGTAGTTCTTTGTTTTGAGACAGAAGCTCATGTAGCCTCAGCTGGCCCTGAACTCTGATCCTCTTGCCTCCATCTACTGGATGCTGGGTGACAGGCGTTCCCACAGCTCCTGGTGCTTCCACATGGAGGCTTATCCTCTTCCCACTGCCAACTCTTTTATTAAGTTGTATTGGTCCATGGCCCACTTGCCAGGCATCAGGTGACTTAAATCACAGCCCATGTCCACGTGCCCCCAAATCAGAGGCACAAATCCTCTGTCCACCATAGGGAGCAGTCCCCACCCCACACACTGTCCAGGTTCTTGCATGTTTGTTTTTGTGTGAAGCCTTGCTCCTCTCTGTCCCCAGTGTGTGCCTCACATGCCTCCTGCCTCTGACACCTGCCTGTCTCCACAGAAGGAAATGACCTCACGGATGTGCCACTGAGGCCACCTGGCCACCAAGACTCAGGGAGACAGCTTGGAAGCCCCTGTCAGCCTTGTTCAGCCTGTGTCTCAGGAGCGTCACCCCGAATGCCGCTATCAGAGGAGCAGAGGGACTCTGGTTCCTCCCTCTATCTCTGACCTGTCTCCTTGCCTGTCTCCAGGGTGCTGGACTTGAAATCTGTAATACTGTACCCTCTCAGCCACTGGGTTCCTACCCTGTTTGTGCCACAGCCTCTGGCAGCAGGCAGGATCTGGAGCCATTGCCAACTACCCCCTTGTCCCGTCTCCATGCCTGTCCAGCCTTGCCCCATGGCCTTAGTATATGTGGCCACAGCTCTGTCCCCTTCTTCCTAGCCTGGAAGGAGAGGTGGCATCTGGTCTCCTCTGTTCAGAGCCACTCTGTGTGGTGACCACATGGATGCCCAGCTGCCACACATCTAAAGATGTGATGATGTGCCGTGCCACCCGCTGCCACACATCTAAAGATGTGATGATGTGCCGTGCCACCCGCTGCCCAGCCCTGCCCTCTGCTTGTACATCATGCATTGCCAGAACTTTCCACTCATTCTGTCTGGCCCTTCTGAATGGCACCCTCTCCAACCCCCCACCCCCTGGCAGGACTCCCAGTATGGAGTGTTCTGAGGTCCCTTTGCAGGACCAGGAGGGTACAGGTGCTGCATGCAGTGATCTCAGAACTCTGGAGGCAGATGTAGGAGGATTGCTGCAAACTCAAGGCCCCTCTGGCCTCCACACTGAGAATCAGGCCATTCAGGGTCTCATAACAAGATTGTCTTTAACAAAAAAAAAAAAACTTTAAAAGAAGCCGGGCAGTGGTGGTGCACGCGTTTAATCCCAGCACTCAGGAGGCAGACGCAGGTGTGTCTCTGTGAGTTGGGGCCAACCTGGTCTACAGAGCTAGTTCCAGGACAGCCAGAGATATTACACAGAGAAATCCTGTTTCAAACAAACAAACAAACAAAAAAAGGTGTGACCCCCAACCCCCATGTGAAAGCCAGGTGTGGTGGCATTTGTCCTCCCAGCCTCTGTCAGACCTCCTGCTTCTACATCCCAAGTGTACAGATTAAAAAGCATGTCAGACACAACACCCAGTCCATTCAGAAATATCCTTGTTTTGTTTAATTTTTTGAGACAGGGTCTCAGACTATCCCTGGCAGATCTGGGACTCGTTATGTAGCCCAGGCTGGCCTCAGACTCCCAGATCCACCTACCTCTGCCTCCCCAGTGCTGGGAGTCAAGCCACGCCCTTCTGGAGCTCTTAGAGAAAAAGTTTAGCCCATTTCTAGTGGCCTCCCTCTTGGGTGCTACGCCCAGTCCAACCCAGAATCCAGGAATGAATTTTCACATTGCTTCCAGCATCTGCTGGGGTCAGCAGATCCTAGGGGGTCACAACAGGGGCATTCCTTCAATGGCAGCCTGCCGTGTGTGTCCACAGCACCAAACTCCCCCAGACTCCTCTCTGCCATGCCATGGAGGACATAACGGTGTGACTGTCCGCAGCTCCAGGCCTTGACCCTCTGGCCTTTCCCTTGAGACCTGTGCACTGTGAAGACCCCAGGGAATTCTGGTTATTTTCCCAAATCTGGGAGGCTGTCATTGCACCAAATGAGCACAGTTAGCAAGATGTCAAAGCCTGGGAGACTCTGGGTCCTTCCAGAAGCCACCATGCCTGATGCTGCAGCCCTGGAAGGACCCAAGGACCCGCCCTCAAGGCTTGACTGAATGTATCTCCACCTGCAAGACTTGGCCACTGTGCCAAATCCCAGTAGCCCACACACCAGCCCAGGGAGGGGTCCATACTGCCTCATCCATCCCACCTCAATTCAAGCCTAAGAATAAAGTGGTCATCTTAACACTCTGGGCAGCTGGTTGCTGTTTGTGTCCACTGCCACCCTGAAAGGGGGACTGGTGACGATCTTTGGTAACCGCTTGTTAGACCCTAAAGGGCCCACGGAGCCCAAGGTCCCGGGAAGCTGCACAAAGGGTCACAATGTATAGCTGCAGTTTTGTTTCTTCTTTTGAGATGGGGGTTTTCCTACTGTGTGACTGCCCGTGATGTGTGTTGTGTGCCGCTGCGCTTGTGGGGTCGGAGGACAGCTCTGGAGTCTTTCTCCCTTTCTACCTCACTATGACCATGCCGGACCCTCACAGGGCAGAGCGCGGTGTGTGTGTGTGTGTGTGTTCGTCCTAGCTGGGCCTCCACCCTGGCCGTGCCCCCAGCTCCTCACTGGGGGAATTCTAGACAGGGGCTCCACCCTTCTGGGGTTTTTTTGTATGCCGTGGTGTATTTTTGGGTGGTTTTGAGACAGGATTTCTCTGTAGCTCTGGCTGTCCTGGAATGCCCTCTGTAGACCAGGCTGACCTTTAGCTTACAGATCGCCTGCTTCAGGCTCCAAAGTACAACTGCCCGGCCTCCCACCCCTCTGTTTTAAGTGGAAAGCATGCAGTTTTGACAACCCTCTGAGTCTCATTCCATGTATGTATTATGGTTGTAAATGCCGGTTGTCTGAAACGAGATTCCTAACTTCCAATTCATGACGACCCTCCTCCTCTGTGTCCTCCAAAGCGGTGGATTGACAGGCTTGCACTGTGTGCCATGCTGGAGGCATCTGAGGAAGTTTGGGTTGCCCTCTAGGCGTTGGCGCAACACTTCTTCTCATCCATAGAGGGCGCTGCGGACTAAGGCAGAGAGAGGCTGTTGGATCCACATGAGGCCCTTGAATGTTCCTCAGCTTCCTCCTGCTTCAACTTAGTAAGGCTTCCCAAGGCTGCTTCTCCTGAGGCTCCGGATTCTGTAGATCTTCATTTGAGCTGCAGGGCTGGGGTCAGCCTGTGTTCAACCAATGAGGTTACATGGCCCATGCCGGAAGGCACAGGTGCACCCTGGACAAGGAGGCATGGCCTCCTCGGTGGATGGCACCCTGAGTCTGGATTTGCCTGCTCGGGGCATTTCCTGTCGTGGTGTCCTGTACTGTGTGATTTTGCCGCTGAGCACCATGTCTTCGGTGTTCCTCCACACTCCATTTCTGGAATAATACCCAGGCTGCGGCAGGGCACACCTGACCTGCTCTCACGGGCTTGGCATGCATTGTCTATCCAGTACAGGTGTGTTAGGGGTCCCGTCTGTTGGCCCAATGACTACCCTTGGTACATGGCCTATGTTCCTAGATATTTCTTTGACCACTGCCCCATTCACCCTGGGACCTTCACATGGACACAGTCCCCAACAAGTCTCAAACGTCTGTGTGTAGTCAGGTCCCAGTGACACTGTGTCGGGGTCATGACTCAGGCAGCTGGCCTAGATCCCCAGAGACATCCTGCTGTGCTAGGCCCTCTGCTTCTCCTGAGACACAGCCCTGTGTCCACGGCTAGCCAGGTGTTGTAATCCACCATAAGTTCCCTGTCCCCTCTGAAGGGCTGCAGATGAGATGGTTCACTTAGAAGGTGAAACGGCGCACAGTGTTTCTACCATCTGTCTCCTCTCACTGAAACTCTGTCCCCATCTGACTCACTTCCTCCCTTCCTCAGCACCCACCATCCCACTTCCCCTCTCCATGGATGGCTCTGCCACCTCGAGGGACCTCTGGGAGTGGACCCTGTGCTGTGCTTGTGTGCGTGCCTGCATGCGTGCTTTCTACTGAGTCTGGGGCATGCTAATGAGCATTGTGTTCTGGAGGTCCCTACATCTGAGAACATGTCAGGTGACCTTGTCTACTTTTTTGCTTGATTGCTTGGGACTTTCACATCATGCACTGAGGTCCTCACTCCTCACTCTCACCTGTGACCTCTCTCCACCACACACACACACACACACACACACACACACACACACATATACACACACGCGCATACACACACGTACACATACATACACACATATACACACACATACATATACACATACACACACATATACACACCCATACATACACACATACATATACACACGTACACACACATACATACACACACATATACACAAACATACACACATATACACACACATAAATACACATATACATACATACACACATATACACACATACACACATATACACACACATAAATACACATATACATACATACACACATATACACACATACACACACACACACAAAATGGAAAAAAGGCCACTTTGTGTTGTCCATATACACACTCTGAGTGGCCAAGGAAAGGTAGGTGTGTCTTTCTCTTCCTGACCCACCTGCCACCACCCCACTAGAAGCCATCAACTATGGAGAGGCCCACAGAGACAACACGTCCCTGCACCCATGCCATGCCATCAAGGGGCGGGCCAGCTCAGGAGGGCCAATGGATATTTACATGGCTTTAGTGAAAGCCTAGACCTCCTACATCTGAATGGCTTCTGTGTTAATACTGCAACGGAAGTCAACATGGCCCCTGGATGTATCAGGATCCACTCATGGGCCTCAGTGGCTGCACAGACCGTTGTAGCTTCAACATGGCAATGGCTGGCTAGATGTGCCACTCATATCCAGAAGGCCCCCTTGAACTGGGTGGTGCATACACCTTTAATCCCAGCACTCTGGAGGCAGGCAGATCTCTGAGTTCGAGGCCAGCCTGGTCTACAGAGTAAGTTCCAGAACAGCCTGGGTTTTACAGAGAAACCCTGTCTTGAAAAAAACCAAAAGTAAAAAAAAAAAAAACAAACAAACAAGAAACATAACCAGAAAGGCTCCGGAGGCCACAAAGCCTGAGGCCACCAGCAAGGCAGCAGTCGGCAGCAGTGGACCACAGATGCCAACGTGGCCTCCTGTGGCATCAGTGACCACAACAATCCCTCAAGGAGGCCCAGTCCAGACAGGGCCTTTGTAGTTGCCCAGAGGCTGAGCCTATGTCTGCACAAACTCCAGGGTGGTGCAGCCTCCAGCAGCACTGCACTGCGCTTCTGTAACCTCCCTAGCTCTCACCACACATCTGTTCATCACAGTGCAGGTGCAGGGCCTCTACTTTAACCGTCCAGAAAATACTTACTATGCTGGGAGGAGGCGGCACACGCTTTTAATCCCAGCACTCAAGAAGCAGAGGCAGTGAGTTTGAAGCCAGCCTGGTCTATTTAGGAGCCAGCCATGAGAGGCTTAATAGAAACAGACCACCCAAAGGAAGTTCTTCCAACCATTGTTACAAGGAGAGTGGGGTGGGAGGCCCTTTGTTCTGTCTGACCTGGCCACCCGGCTAGCGTACACCCGAAATAATCACACAGAAACTGTATTCATTTAAACACTGCCTGGCCCATTAGCTTTAACTTCTTATAGGCTAATTCTTACATCTTAATTTAGCCCATTTCTATTAATCTGTGTATAGCCACGTGACTATGGCTTACCGGCAAGATTCTAACCAGTGTCTGTCTCAGGCAGGAGATCCATGGCGTCTCTCATTCTGCCCTTCTTCCCAGCATTCAGTTCTGTCTACAATGCCTACCTAAGTTCTGCCCTATCAACTAGGCCAAGGCAGTTTCTTTATTCATTATCCAATGAAAGCAACACACAAACAGAAGGAACTCCTACACCAGACCATTATCACCTGCCAGTGTTGGGCCTAGCCATGATAACTTAATGGAGGCCTGAGTCTCAGAATTTTACCCTGAAGTTACCCTGGTCGCAGGAAGGACCACAAACTGAGATTACCGGAGTACCACCTAAGAACAGACCATCCAAAGGAAATGCCTAACGTTCCAACTGTTGTAGATAGGATCACCTGCCAGTACACACTCACCAGGACACCCCTAGACAAATGTCAGCCAATCGGGTCCTGAACCTCAGAAACCCCTTGCCCCCACCTTTATGACTATAAAACCCTACTCTAACTGAGCTCGGGGCTCTCCATTTATTCCAATACGTTGGACACACAGAGAGACCGAGTTTGCAAACTTGCATAAAATAAAGGCTCTTTGCTTTTACATACGGGACTCGCTCTCTTTGTTGGCTTTTGGGGGACTTCGTGGATCTTTGTGTAACAGTCTACAGAATGAGACTTCGTTTTTTTTTTTTTTTAAAGATTTATTTATTTATTTATTATGTATTCAGTATTCTGCCTGCATGTATCCCTGCAGGCCAGAAGAGGGCACCAAATCTCATTACAGATGGTTGTGGGCACATGTGGTTGCTGGGAATTGAACTCAGGACCTTTGGAAGAGCAGGCAAAGTTCTTAACCACTGAGCCATCTTTCCAGCCCCCAGAGTGAGACTTTGTTTCAAAAAAACAAAAAACTAAAGAAAATAGAACAAAACAAAAAAATTCATGTATATTCTATTCTTTTTTATTTTTTTAAACTTTATTTTATGTGAATTGGTGTGAAGGTATCAGATCCCCTGGGACTGGGTTAGAGACAGTTGTAAACTGCATGTGGGTGCTGGGAATTGAACCCAGGTCCTCTAGAGGCACAGGCAGTGTCCTTAGCCTCTGAGCCATCTCCCCAGGCCCTTCTGCTCTTGTTTTGCCTACACAATGTCTGTGTACCACATAAGTGCCCAGTGCCTTTGGAGGCCATGAGAGAGTGTCGATTTCCTGGAGGCGCAGGCGCAGGCAGTCTTGTGCCAGCTTGTGGGGCCAGGTCCTCGCTCTGAAGGAGCGGCCAGTGTTCTTTTTTTTGTGTATATATATATATATTTTTTTTTCCCATGATATTTATTGAGCTCTACGTTTTTCTCTGCTCCCCTCTCTGCCACTCCCCTCCCCCTTCAATCCTCCCCCAAGGTCCCTATGCTCCCAATTTACTCAGGAGATCTTGTCTTTTTATACTTTCTACTTCCCATGTAGATTAGACCTATGCAAGTCTCTCTCAGTGTCTGCACTGTGGTCTAGGTTCTCTGGGATTGTGGTTTGTAGGCTGGCTTTCCTTGCTTTATGTTTAAAAACTACCTATGGGGCTGGAGAGATGGCTCAGAGGTTAAGACCACTGGCTACAGTTCCAAAGGTCCTGAGTTCAATTCCCAGCAACCACATGGTGGCTCACAACCATCTGTAATGAGATATGGTGCCCTCTTCTGGTGTGCAGGGACATATGCAGGCAGACCACTGTATACTTAATAAAAAAAAAGAAAGAAACTGTAAGTAAGCTCCCAACTAAATGCTTTCTTTAAAAAAAAAAAACTATCTATGAGTGAGTACATGTGATAATTGTCTTTCTGTGTCTGGGTTACTTCACTCAAAATAAAGCTTTCTAGTTCCATCCATTTTCCTGCAAAATTCAAGCTGTCGTTATTTTTTTCTGCTGTATAGTACTCCATTGTGTAAATGTACCACATTTTTTTTTATCCATTCTTCAATCGAGGGGCATTTAGGTTGTTTCCAGGTTCTGGCTATGACAAACAAAGCTGCTTTGAACATAGTTGAGCACATGTCCTTGTGGCACGATTGAGCATCCTTTGGATATATACCCCAAAGTGGTATTACTGGGTCTTGAGAAGGTTGTTTCCTAATTTTCTGAGAAATCGCCACACTGACATCCAAAGGGGTTGTAACAGCTTGCATTCCCACCAGCAATGCAGAAGTGTTCCCTTTTCCCCACAACCTCTCAAGCATGAGTTGTCATCAGTGTTTTTGATCTTGGCCATTCTTACAGGTGTAAGATGGAATCTCAGCGTTGTTTTGATTTGCACTTCTCTGATGACTAAGGATGTTGAACATTTCCTTAAGTGTCTTTCAGCCATTTTAGATTCCCCTGTTGAGAGTTCTCTGTTTAGGTCTGTACTCCATTTCTTTTATTGGATTATGTGATCTTGTGGTGTCCAATTTCTTGAGTTCTTTGTATATTTTGGAGATCAGACCTTTGTCTGATGTGGGGTTAGTGAAGATCTTTTCCCATTCTGTAGGCTGTTGTTTTGTCTTGTTGACCGTGTCCTTTGCTTTACAGAAGCTTTTCAGTTTCAGGAGGTCCCATTTATTAATTGTTTCTCTCAGTGTCTGTGCTGCTGGGGTTCTATTTAGGAAGTGGTTCCCTGTGCCAATGCGTTCAAGTGTACTTCCCACTTTC
>PVIU01002217.1:86660-118785 GCA_004026605.1 Ondatra zibethicus | reverse complement strand
GGTTTTGTACATGGTGATAGATAGGGGTCTATTTTCATTTTTCTACATGTTGATATCCAGTTATGCCAGCACCACTTGTTGAATATGCTTTCTTTTTTCCATTTGATATTTTTTGCTTCTTTATCAAATATCAGGTGTTCAAAGATGTGTGGATTGATATCCGGGTCTTCTATTTGGTTGCATTGGTCCTCCTGTCTGTTCTTATGCCAGTACCAGGCTGTAGCTCTGTAGTAGAGTTTGAAGTCAGGGATTGTGATGCCTCCAGAAGTTCTTTTGTTGCCCAGGATTGTTTTGGCTATCCTGGGTTTTTTGCTTTTCCGCAGCCAGTGTTCTTAACCATTGAGCCATCTCTCGAGCTCCAGAGCTCATTCCTTGCCATCTAGCATTTTGTATTCTACTTTAAAATTTTAGCTGAAGAGTGGGAGAAAGGGCACATTAGTTAAGAAGCACTGGCTGCTCCTGCAGAGGACCTGGGTTTGACTCTCTGTATGACGTGGCCGCAGACCTTAGCTCAAGGACTCCATGGGGGAAGTGCCATTCAAGCTGTAAAACCCATCCAAGTCCACAGTTCTGGGAGCATCTCTCATACACTAACCGTGCTTTCTAGCTTTTGGACTTCTGTAGTTCCGCTCTGGCTAACTGTTGTTGCTAACTGAAGCATGTCAACCAGGATGTGGTTTTGTGCTCCGGGCTACACTGGGGTCTAGATGCAGACAGCAACTAGAGCGCGGTTACCCGTGACTCTTAGACACTTTCCATTGGCTAAAACCTGTCTGACCCAGGACACCAGAACCCACATGGTAGCTCACCACCACCTGCAACTCTGTGGCCCTCTCCTGAAGACACCAGGCAAACATGTGTTGCACAGATACAAATGCAGGCAAAGCACACTGATCAATTTTTTTTTTCAAGACAGGGTTTCTCTGTAGCTTTGGAGCCTGTCCTGGAACTCGCTCTTGTAGATCAGGCTGACCTTGAACACACAGAGATCTGCCTGCCTCTGCCTCCCGAGTGCTGGCATTAAAGGCGTGAGCCACAACTACCCGGCCAATTTTTTAAAATGTTCACTGCTCTTGCGGGCAGGGGCTGTCTGGTTCACAGTCCTTGCACTATAAGCCCCAACAACACGTGACTGGCTCAGGGGACCCTGCCACTGTCTTCCACTCACACACAACATAAAAATCAATTTAAGCGGGGAGGAGGTGGCGCAGGCCTTTAATATCAGCACTCAGGAGGCAGGGCAGAGGGTCTCTCTTAGTTGGAGACCAGCTACAGGGTGAGTTTCAGGACAGCCAGGGTACAACAGAGAAACCCTGTCTCAACCCTCACCCCCAAATAATTTAAATAAATAAAAGAAGAGAAAAAAATCCAAAACAAATTTTTTAATATAGGTGCTCAGTGGTTAAGAGCACTGACTGCTCTTCTAGAGGTCCTGAGTTCAATTCCCAGCAACCACATGGTGGCTCACAGCCATCTGTAATGAGATCTGGCGCCCTCTTCTGGCGTGCGGTCATACATGGAAGGAATGCTGTCTACATAATAAATAAATAAATCTTTAAAAAAAAGACACACGGCCGGGCAGTGGTGGCGCAATCCTTTATTCCCAGCACTCGGGAGGCAGGCGGATCTCTGTGAGTTTGAGGCCAGCCTGGTCTACAAGAGCTAGTTCCAGGACAGGCTCAAAAACTACAGGGAAACCCTGCCTCGAAAAACAAAAAACAAAACAAAAAGACACACATGCTCATAAATAAAAATAATAAAAATTAACTAATAGCTGGATGTGGTGGTGTACCCCTTCAGTCCCAGCACTCTGGAGGCAGAGGCAGGCGAATCTCTGTGACTTCAAGGTCAGCCTACTCTAGGAGAGTGAGTTCCAGGCCAGCCAGGGCTACCCGACGAAAGAAAAGAAAAACTGAGGCTTAGGAGGCGACACACAGTCCAGCAGAGGAGGAGCTGGGATTTAGTCTGTCCTGCTGACTCAAGTCCCCAGGTCACACCCTGGTCCTCGCGATGCTCAATAACGACAATCTCATTGGCTAGAGTTGGTGCTGGTCACGCCTTCATCCCTAAGCCTCTAGAATCCTATTGGTCCGGCGGCTGAGGCCGGCCTTGCACACTAGACTAACTCGGGGATGGCTGAAGCGAAAGTGTTGCCCGGCAACCGTTGGCTTCTTGCTGACCTGGGCTGCAGATGGGCTGTGACCCGCATAGCAGGGCACACGTCTGTATCGTCCAAGAGCCCGTTACAGTCGGGGGACGCGGACCTCAAGCCTGCTAGCTGCCAGGGCCTCAGTTTCCTGTATAGCCTGGGCCCCGTGTGGTCAGGCTGACTGCAAATTTAGAAGCTTAAAGGTCCCAAATTGATCATTTATGTGTCTTGGGGTCACAAGTCTGATAAGGGTTAAAAAATAAAGCCGGTAAAAGACAAGATCTCCTGAGTAAATTGGGGAGCATGGGGACTTTGGGAGAGGGTTGAAGGGGAGGGGAGAGGCAGGGAGGGGAGCGGAGAAAAATGTAGAGCTCAATAAAAATCAATTAAAGAAATAAGGCCGGCACGGCCGGGCTGGCCTTTCCCGGCTCTGGCGCCTGCCCCAGTGTGTAGAAGACACAAACCCCTCGGCCAGTGGCCATCTCCTCTCTCTTCCTAATCGACCGCACAAAATCTCGCTGCCTCTGCTCTGACCCTCTGTCTCCCTTTAAGGAGGACTCCACAGTGACACTGTGCATCCAATAATCCGCGATGGTCCACAGCTCAAGTTTGCGTTGTTGTTGTTTGCTTATCTTCAGAGTTCCCTCTGCCCCAGGAGGTGACCAGGCACACCCCTCCCAGGCCCTCACCTCACCCTAACCATCAAAGTTCTCATGCAAACTCCTGGTTCTAAAATGTGGCACCCTACATCCCTGTCTGGAGACAGGCCAGCAAAGACCGGGTGACCAGGACCTAGACTTCCCAAAGCCGCCTGGTGTCCTCAGGATTCTCTCAGAGGCAAGAAGACAGCAGATTGGCCAGTGACTGGTTCACCAGTCACTAGGACAGGGTGGTGGCTTTGAACCAACTGCTGAGCCAGCTCTGCCCAGCCACACTGCACAGCCCCTGTCTTCCCTTAGGGACTGAGCGCAGTGCTGGACTCCAAGGGGGGCGGGACTTGTGTGGTGTGATCTGATCAGGAGGACAGGGCCCCAAGGCTGCCAGGACACTCACTGCCTGATCAGACCTGGCAGTCACCACACCCAGGCCACACCCACCGCTCCCAGGCCACACCCACCGCTCCCAGGCCACACCCACTGCTCCCAGGATTCTTCCAACTCCCAGTATAGGACACTGACAGGCCTAGGCCATGGCCCTGTCCTGCTCTCTTCAGTGACTCAGCCTGCTTACAGCCAATTGCATCAGATCAGCTCCCTGGCCAGCCACAAAGGCCAGTTTTGCTTGCATGGGTGCCTGTCTCTACACTGGGACACCCCCACTGAGCTGTCTGGGGTAGAGTGTGGGGTGAGTGCCACGCCTGGGAACTCAGAATACACTTCACCAAGTCCAACTACGTCAGCCCTAGATGCTCATTCTGAACCCAGAACGCGAGGCTGTGGGCTCTTTCAGAACCTGCTTGCTGTTAGGGGCTCTGTATGGAGTCTCCGAGCCTGAGATGCCAGTTTTGAGCAGGTTAGGAAGGACTCCCCTCCCCGAAGATAGAGGTACGATGTAGGGATCCATAGCAGCCCCAGCTGGGCCTTGGGCGCAGCCCTTGCGCACACTCATGCATGTGGGCAGGATGTCTGCTGAAACCAAGGCAAGAGAAAAACGGGTGCACACGGAGGCAGGTGATGGGAACAGAAGGGGGCAACACCAGGTACCTGAGGTTGGGGGACCGGTGTGGCCCAATTCTGTCACCCCATAAAAGAGATTGCTGGGACCATGCAAAGCCTGAGCCACACAGTGCGTCCCTGTCTCTAAAAACAAGACAAGGGGGCTGAAGGGAGAGCGCAACAGGTGAGATTCCTGACTGCCCTTCCAGAGGACACGGGCCCAGTCCCCAGCACCCGCCCGTCTGCACCTCCAGTTCCAGAGGATCTCATAGCCCCACATAGACATGCATGCTGTGCACAGAAAATAAAGTCAAATAAAAAAACAACAAAGAAGCAGGGGCAGTCAGTAGCTATGAGTGCTGCCCCAGCGGGTGGAAAGAAAACCAAGAAGCCAGCCTGCTGGGAACTGAGCCAAGAGATGCAGGAAACTCAAGCCTCAGGCCCCACCTCACTTCCTGTTTGTCCTCCCTTTGTAGCCTAAGGGTTTGCTCAGACCTAGTGCTCTGGTGGCTCCACTCAGGCTAACACTTTAAGACCCTTCCTCAGAACCCTAGAGTGAGGGTGGTAAACCTCGGACCTTCTCCACCCTTCCTGCCTGTCCTGGTGTTGTCCTTCCTTTGCTAAGGCTAGACCCACCCATCACCTGGCGAGCCACGCCTAGTATGGAAGGACAGAGGAAATTCCTGCAGGCATGCCTCTGCAGGACACCCGTGACATCTCCCTGGGGCAGAAGCTGCAGCAGCTGGGGAAGTCAGGGCCTCTAGTCACCCCAGCTCCAAACCCCTATGCTGGAGGACCCTGAGTGTCCCCTGCCACTGGAAGCCTGGCTTGGAAACAGGAGTCTGGAGACAGAGGCTTGACAGCAAGGGGGCGGCTTGCCCAGGCAAGACAGGGCATGGCAGGGCAGGGTAGAGTGAACAGCTCCCAGGCCCTGCCTGGGGCCTACAGGATGGTACATCCCCTTTCTGTTTCTACCAGGAGCCATTCCCAGATACAAGCGTGAAGGGTGGCCCCTCCATGTAACCTGTAGACCACAGGTGACTACTTGCATGTCTGAAGACATACTTGGTTGTCATACTCTGCAAGGTCAACACACCCCACTTTCTAAGGTTTAGCCTAGTGCCCCAACGACTCCAGGAAGAAAACCCAGTCAAGGCCCAACTTCTCATCTCTGAGCGACTTGTTTCCCCCATTTATAACACAGGGCTCCTGGAGGGATTCTCAGGACCAGGCTGGGGTAGGAAGGACATTGACTCTAGATTAGGGAACAGAATTGTCACCTCAATCAGGGCTCCGAAATTTGGCTTTTCTCCCCAGTGCCTGAACTAAACTGCATGGAACAAGAGCCCCAGTTTAGGGCTGTTTCCTGTGGTCAGCATGAGCAGCTGGCCAGTGCGCCACACTTGAGCGTGGATGCCAACCTCCCGTCCCAGGAGTGCATCCCAGCTGCACGTCAGGAATTTTTGTATCATCTTATTTAACTTGTTAGTTTGATATAGAGTCTTGTTCAGTAGCTCCAAGCTACAGAGACAGGCTGGTCCTGAACTTGAAGCAATCCTCCTGAGGGCTAGCTGTGTGTGTGTGTCTGCACACATGTGGGTGTGTCCCACGTCACACATGTGGAGGTTAGTCATGGCCACTCGAGTCCATCTTCTCCTATGTGGCTCCCAGGACAACTCAAGTTGTCCAACTTGTCAGCAAGCTCCTTTACAGCTGAGCGGAGGCCCTTGTTTATGTCTGCTGGGAAATGATTCCTCCCACTGCCCTGGCTGAGTTATGTTCTCTGCCCAAATCTGTCCATGCCATGACCCTTATGCCAGGGATGAGGATTTGATTTGGAGATCTCTGCAATGTAATTACTAACAAAGACGATGAAGCTTGGGAGCTACGACAGATGGCTCAGAGGTTAAGCCTTGTTATTTTATTTTTTTCTGAGACAGGGTTTCTCTATAGCTTTGGAGCCTGTCCTGGAACTTGCTTTGTAGACCAGGCTGGCCTTGAACTCACAAAGATCCACCTGCCCCTGCCTCCCGAATGCTGGGATTAAAGGTGTGCACCACCACTGCCCAGGCCCTTGTTACTCGGGTTCAGTCGCAGCACCCACATCAGGCGGTTCCCACAACCTGCACAGGTTCTTCAGGCATCTGCATGCAAGTGGCACACCGGACTCACACACACACACAAATGACATTCATGATAGCGTCAGGGACTCCTCCTGTGGCTTCCCAATTCCCTAGGGATGGCCAAGTCCTCGTTCAGCAACTAGGCACGATCAGCCTCAGTAGGGGAAGGGGATGAAGGCTTTTAGACAAACTGGCGGCGAGAGGGAAAACACTGTTCACACGAGCAGCTGAGCCGCCAGTCACAACTGATTCTGAGAACTTGAATCGGGGATCCCGGCTCCTCCTGTCCCAAGTACCCCCACCCATTGCTCCAAGGACCCGAGAAGTCCAACAGAGAGCCATGGCTGGCTGTAAAGAAGGGCACAGGCCAAGGGCATCCATAGTCTAGTTTCTAGGTCAGATTAGGGCGGGTTTGTGCTCCTTCGGCGCCAGGCATAGGGACAGGGCTCAGACCTTCCTGCAGCGGAAGTCCGGAGAGCAACTGTTTGGGACAAGAGGAAGGCGGACTCTACGACCAGACGGAAGCTTTGAAGCCCCTTCTGCGCAGGCGCGAGCGAGCCCGGGAGGCCCTACACAGACCTCTCGGCTGGGTCCGGATCGCGCAGCCGCACTCGGCGCTTCCTCAATGCTCGGCGCGCCACCTCCCTCGGAGTCTAACCCCTCCCCAACAAGCTCGAAGTGCGCAGCCGCGCTCGGCGTCCCCAAAGCGCTCTTTGCGCAGCTGCACTTGGAGCCCGCTAAGCTCCGCCCCTCACGCTGGGAGCGCGCAGCCGCATTCGGCATACCCGGCCTGCTCTTCTGGCAGCCGCCCTCGCCCTCTGGAAGCTCCGCCTCCCCTGTTCCCTGAGGGGGCGGGGCCTGCGGGGAGGGGCGGGTCCACTCCGGGACCGCGCTTATAAAAGCGGCCACGCCGGCCGCGCGCGCGGCTCCTCTCGGTGGCGGTGGCCCAGTGGAGGGGTCCGTGGCGGCGGTGGCGCCGGCGGCGGTGGCGGCGCTGTTCCCCGCGCAGTCGTTGGAGCGGGGTCCGGGCTGTGCGAGGTTCGGTGACGGCACTGCGACCCCGGCCGGTGTCCGACCCCGGTGAGCGCGGCGCCAAGGGCGATATTTCCCGAGGGAGGAGGGAAGCCCGAGCCAGGCGCGGGAGCTCCGCCGAGTCCCGGCCGCCCCCGCCCGACCGAGCGCCCCGCTCAGCGCCGGCCCTTTGTCTCCTCCGCCCGCAGGGTCGCGTCCCTGCCCGCCCCCCGGGCCCCGCGTCCCCTCCCCCGCTGGCGGGGCCCGGACTGAAGATGGTGCAGAAGAGAACAGCCGAACTTCAAGGCTTCCACCGTTCGTTCAAGGTGAGGGGGTCCCGTCCGGGGCCACCGCAGTAGCGGGTGCGGCGGACGAGCCCGTGCAGGGCCTGGGAGGGGTTCTTGCTCTGGACTCCGGCGCTGGAGGCAGTGGGGGTCAGCAGGCCGCAGCCCTGTCCCCTGCACCTAGTAGCTCTTCCAGGACCCCCCCCCCCGGGCTTGTCGCTCCTTGTCCCTTGCAGTCAGCTTGATCAGTTTGGTCTTCTGTTTGGGTGTGTGATCCTAGGCAAATCTTGTGTTCCTGTTTCCTGCAACTTCCAAGCCTGCTTTGTGCTGGTTGGGAGAGTCAGCAGGCTGCAGCACTGTCTCTGGCTACTTACTAACTCTCCCTTCAGCACCTGCCCCAGGCTCCCTATCATCTCTCAGCTCAGTCCCGTCCCTCTTCTATGTGTAGTCTCAGGTGAACCCTACTTTTGTCCTCTACGATCTGTGCGCTTGTTGCAGGCTACAGCCCTGTCCCCAGCTGCCTAGGAGCGTCTCTTCTAAGACCCTCCGTCTGCATGTGACTGGTGGCTCCATGTCGCTTGCAAACAGTCCGGTCTCAGTCCTGTGCCCCCCACCCCACTTTCTGTGTGTGACCCCACTTGCTCTGGCTGGGAAGGTGTCAACTGCTGCTAACTCCTTGACGAACTCACCCAGGTTTGCTTGTGATCAGTGGCTCTCTGATCGTTGCAATCTCTCAGCCCGTTCTCTTCCCTACTTCTGTGTATATGTGTCCCGGGGAAGCCCTGTCTGTCTCCTGCAGTCTCCATGCCGGGCTGTGTGCTGGTTGGTTGGGATCAGCAGGCTGCCGTCTTGTGGGGAAACCCTTGGGCTCATTAGTGTGCTTTGCCCCACTGCAACTCCCCACACATACCCCCATGGTGGCCTGTGGATGGCCTTCCCTCAAGACACCCCAGGCTCAAACTGTTATTTCCTGTCAGAACAGGAAGTTTCTGCAGTGTTGTTAATGGTGGCTGACTCAGTCTTCTTCTTAGATGAGTGAATCTGGGGGTGATGAAGGTGGGCAGGTGCTAGGCAGAGCCCCCCACGGGGCCTGGCCTAAGGGACACAGTGATGTCATCCTGCCCACCACACCCGGAAGGCTGGATTATGTAATGGCTTCCTGGGGCAGGGACCTGTTGCCCTGTAGAGAAGGCAGGAGTGTGTGTTTGTACACACACGCCTGCACTTCTGTGGGAGGAGCATGAAGATAGGGAAGAATTCCCAGGCCTGTCCAGCCAGTGCCCCTGGCCAGCTGCCCCACCCCTGCCCCAAATGCTTGTTCTCCTTGGTCAGCTGCTTTGGGGCTGAGCAGAAATGGAAGCTAGATCTGAGAATGTCACCTTACAGTGGCTTTTACCCTCCTGGGGCTTTGTGTGAGCCCAGATGGGGTCAGCACATGGGGCCTACAAGGCTGCCAAAGCAAACCTTAGCTTTCTGGATGATTCCAGCCACCTCCCGCCAGGCCTGCTGACTCAAGGCCCTTGGCTAGACCCAGGGGAGGCTAGCTGGGCCAGGCTGGACTGCCCACACAGCACTCGGACTGCAGGCTGCCTTCTGCATGGCCACTGTGCAGCTCCACGCAGAGATGGGACTGGTAGGTGGCCCTGCAGACCGACAGAGACTAGTCCCTCGAGGAATCGCCTTCTGGAACCCCACCCCATGTGGCTGCTTGTTTGGAGCCCAGCCACTGCCCCTCAAGTACCCTCTGCAGCTGGGTAGAGAGGCACACCTGCCGGTCCTACCGGGTTTACTTGTCTGTTTTCTGTTGTTTTTCTTTCTGGAGTTTAAGAGGCGCTGGGGATGAAGCCTGAGGCTTCGCGCTTGCTAAACAAGTGCTCTACAAACTGGACTGAAGCCTCAGCCCTGTTTTCTTTCTTTAATGTGCAAATCGGGGTCTCCCTAAAGGGAAGGCCCCAGCCAGCTGATCTCCCTGGGCAGGGTTCTGGTTACCCGTGTTTTCCAGTCTTCTCAGTTAAAGGCTGGGACAGGCAAGTGACTGGGCCCCTTTCACTCATGGATGGTTCCCAGAGCTGGGAACAGCTGCCTCCTGTCTGTCACCGTGACAGCCCGCCCAGAGGAAGGTCACCAGGCTGAGGTCACGCAGCAGGTGCCATGGCTGGCCTTTGGTCTCAAACCTGGTTCACCCTCTCTTCTAGCTGCTCACCAACCCCCCAACTTGCATAGTACAGGTGGCTGCCCCGGGTCTTCCAGGTGCCAAGGCTTATCAGAGCACTGTATGTGTGTGTCCTCTTTCTTCCCCATGACCTGCTAGGATGCCCCCTTTCCTGCCAGTCTCCTAGTGACTCTCTGATGGGGGCAGGTCAGCTTGCAAGGCCCTCCTACATTGCTGTCCGTCTGGCTCCTTCCACTATAGCCCCTGGGGTCTCCTGGAGAGACTTTCACCTAGGTGATCCTCCTGTCGGTCCTTCCCACTGTGGACGTGCAGAAAGGGGCAATGACTTCACCCAGGCTCCCCACACCCATTCATGGTCCACGTCTCGTTCTCTGGGTGGGTTTGGCTCAGTTTCCCAGCTTGCAGATCCTCCTGGTGACTTCAGCCCCAGGATAAAGCAGCGTTTTCCTTCAGTGAGTTCCAGCTCAAACCCTTCCCTTCCTGTCAGTCTCAAGACCTTCCACCCTTCTGGCAGCTGGGTCCTCTGGTGTCCTATTTGGACCCTAACCTCCCTAAGAAGGCTTCTCAGACACTGCAGGCTGTGGACTGGGCAGGCCCTGGACACTCATACCAATGGTGTCTTGCCTGTGAGCCCTTGCCACTGGCTATGTGTGCCAGATTGGTGACCCTTGGGGTTAACAGTCCTTGTGAGTTAGGTGGCTTTGGATGTACGTAGCACGTTGAGAGGGTGCCATGGCACGCAGAAATGCCCTTACCCGCCGGGCGGTGGTGGCGCACACCTTTAATCCCAGCACTCGGGAGGCAGAGGCAGGCGGATCTCTGTGAGTTAGAGGCCACCCTGGTCTACAAGAGCTAGTTCCAGGACAGGCTCCAAAGCCACAGAGAAACCCTGTCTCGAAAAACCAAAAAATGAAAAAAAAAATGCCCCTACCCAACACCTCAGGGCCTCCCAGAGGTCAGGCACTGCATTCACGTTTGTGGGAGGAAGAGCACACAGCATAGGGAGTAGAGGTGGTGGTGTCCTGTGCCACAGGGAAACCAAGGCCTAAACCCAAGGGTGTGGCCCCAGAAGGCTAGGAGGCTGTGGGAAAACAGGCCCTCAGTCCCGCCCAAGGCTTCCCTGCCGCTGCCTCCACCTTTGATCCCAGGCCTGTCCCTGAGGTCAGCCCTCAGTCAGCTGGGCAGATAGGTATCCCATCCTACTCATGAGCAGAGAAGGCAGGCGTGTGGCTTAGACTTCCTGTCACTCAGCCACAGGCTGGAAGAGAAAGATCATGTTCCCCACCGTCAGGCAACAGGGTCCCTCAGTGTGGTGGACACGGGGCTGGGCCATTCTCTCTGGGGTGTCACTGGCCACCTCCTACCCTAAACCAGTAGGTGACAACCACATGGCCAAGTGTCTCCTTGTAAAACTCATGAGTCGGGATCCTGTGGACCCCAAGGGACTCGGCCTCGCACAGCTGCCTGCCGCTGAGGTCCTGAGACACTCCTTATGTGGAAGCTCACGTGCTGAGTGAGGAGGGCGAAGACTTAGCCGCCGTCCTGCCCTGAGTGCTCATGTGGTGTTCCAGGGCCCTGGGTGCTGTTCGCTCTTCGCCTCAGCACTGTGAGGGAGTGATCTTTGGGTCGAGTGTTCTGGCAGAACCACCCTGAACGTACTCCCCCCAACAGGGGCAAAGTCCTTTCGAGCTGGCCTTCTCCGTAGACCCCACCCAGCACGGGGACGCTGACTTCAGCCCACAGTGTGAGGCTCGACCTGGTGAGTACGCACAACATGGGGGACACAGGGTCCCTGTGGGAGCCAGGCTGTGCCAGACTGTATACCATCTGGGTCTGTCCTCTGGAGACATGCCCTCCAGCCAGCCGATCGACATTCCGGATGCCAAGAAGAGAGGCCGGAAAAAGAAACGTTGTCGGGCTACTGACAGCTTCTCAGGCAGGTTCGAAGGTGAGTGGGTGTGGGTGCACGGTCTGCTGAGGAGGGGACACTGGGCTACTGTGCCTCATCTCTCCATTCGCGTACCAGATGTCTACCAGCTGCAGGAGGACGTGCTGGGAGAAGGGGCCCATGCTCGTGTGCAGACCTGTGTCAATCTGATCAGCAACCAGGAGTATGCTGTCAAGGTAAGCTGCAGCCGCTCCAGGGGCCAGTGGCCTTTGAGCCCCCAGATGACAGCCATGGAAAACCAGAATCTAAAAATGGCCCCAGAACTTGTGACTCAGGCCACCCTAGAAATCCAGGTCAGACCTAGAGTCAGAAAGGCACGATGACAGCTGGCCTTTGCCCACTCCATGTGCTGAAGGCCAGCGAGCCCTAGCCTGGTTACTGAGAACTAGAAACTTCTGTCAGGCCATGCTGGCCTGCCCGTCCCTAATGCTGGTCCTCTGCCTCTGAGGATGACCGGCTTGGAGGAGGATTATAGATACTACAGCAGTAGCGCAGCCCTGGAATACTGAGGAAACCCAGTACAGACCCTCAGCTTTTGTGCCGTTCCATACGTACCTAGAGCCCTTATGGCCTTGGAGGGACGGACGGACAGACGTGATGCGCCGCCGCGCCGTGACTCGACTGGCGGGGGCTCCCGAGTCTAAGGGTGCCAGAGAAGGAAAAGGATGAGTTATATTTTGGAAGTTGGGGTGTCAGAGCTGTGGTCCCTGGGAGTTCCCAGGCAGGTGCTTAGCTGCTTGTTCTCTTCCTGGGGACCCTGCTGGGCAGCCTTGTCACTTGTCATGGACAGACAGGGAAGCTGAGGCCCAGAGTGGGCAGGTATTCACTACTGGTGGCTTCTCACTGCTGTGAGCCAGAGTGACAGGTGCTAGGACCTGGGGGCTTCCTGTTGGTGTCCCTGGTGATCATTGACACTTTGGGACTATGGGGGTGGGGGTGTCAGCATAGGAGATAGTGAGGACCAAAGTTGGGGTGGCTGGAGGGGATGTTAGGGAAGGCCAGGAGGGGCAGAGGTTCCTGTGGAGCTGTCCCACTTCCCCAAGGGTGGGAATGAGTTTTATTAGTTTGATGCAGGATGTTTGGACCACCCTCCAGGTCTGGCTCCTGGTGATAGAAGGCCCCTCGCTGGGATGGGTTATTGGATCTAGGAGAGGTGATGTTTTGAAACAGGGCTTCTCTGTGTAGCCCTGACTGTCCTGGAATTCACTCTGTTGACCACGCTGGCCTCTGCCTCCCTAGTTCTGGTATTAAAGGCGTGTGCTACCACCACCTGACTTGGGATGGGTTTTTGTTACCAGATACTGGGACAATATTCTGGCAGTGGGATCCTGCACCTTCCACCTGATAGGTGAGGGGGCCAGAATACCAGCCTGGGGAGAACAGGAGTCCTGGGGACCATTCTTTTCCAAGAGCAAAGGTTCTATAGTGCTTTCTGGGCCTTCCTTCTACTGGGTACAAAGAGGCTGACTTCCTGAAATTCAGGTTCACTTCTGGCCTGAGCCAGACCCAGGCCCTTGGGGCCAGTTCCCCATCTGGTCTGGAGCAGAGGAGGAAGGACTTGGTATGGTACTGGCTGGGCTGGCAGCCAGGTAGCTTAGTGCTTTGTTGCATGGGTCATATGGGAGCTGAGACCGCTTGGCCCTGCCCTTGGTGGGGCAGGGGTGGCAGCCACCTGATAGAGAGGACTCCTGTTGGAATTCAGCCTCAAGCAGTCCTGTGAGGCCATTGGGTTAGGGTAGAGAGCTGGCTGCTTCTTCCCGCAACTAGTAAGTTTCAGGTCCTGGGGCCAACCATGTCCTTCAGAGCTGAGGACCAAGGCTCTGGCGTCAAGTTTATACAGGGTCCAGGTGGGCCTGTTGGAGGCTTGCCAACTCCCTCAGGCTGCATCTGAGCAGCTTTTCCAGGTGCCCCATTCCTCCCTGCATCGCAGATCATCGAGAAGCAGTTGGGCCACATCCGCAGCAGGGTGTTCCGGGAGGTGGAGATGCTGTACCAGTGCCAGGGACATAGGTAAGGTGGCCTGCCTGGGCCATCTCTCCAGAGCCTGTCACCTCAGTAGGGGATGGGCTGGGGCTCAGCCAGAAAAGACAGGCTTTCTGTGGGCACCATGATGGTGTCGCCTCCCAGACTGGGCAGCAGGTGCTGAGGGCCTCAGGGTGCCTCAGTTTCTTTTCTGCCTCTTCCTCCCAACTCAGGAATGTCCTAGAGCTGATTGAGTTCTTTGAGGGGGAGGACCGCTTCTACCTAGTGTTTGAGAAGATGCGTGGAGGTGGGTGCTCGTGGGGGAGGACCTGGAGTGGGGCTGGGGACCACCTTCCAAAGGGCCCAGCTTGGAGATGGGAATTGGGGCTTTATCTTCTGTCAGAGCTCAGGGTTGGGCATCTCTGATGGCGTGGAGGTGGTGCTGGGAGCTGGCTGGTCTACGGAGATGACCTAGCTGCCCCTGGCCTGCACCACAGGGTCCATCCTGAGCCACATCCACAGAAGGCGCCACTTTAACGAGCTGGAGGCCAGCGTGGTGGTGCAGGACGTGGCTAGTGCCCTGGACTTCCTGCATAACAAAGGTGTGGTGGAGGAGTGTGGAGACTGCCCAGGCCCTGGTTGCTTTTAGAGGATCCCACCCCTAACTCCCTGCTCCACCTCCCTAGGCATCGCCCACAGAGACCTAAAGCCAGAGAACATCCTGTGTGAGCACCCCAACCAGGTGAGGGCCTGACTAACCCTGCCTGGGCCCTGGCACCGCCCTTCCCTTGGGAGACTAGAGCAGTGGTCCTGCAGGCCGGGGCTCCCACAGTGCCCGTCACACCCCCAGGTCTCGCCAGTGAAGATCTGCGACTTTGACCTGGGCAGTGGCATCAAACTGAATGGAGACTGCTCTCCCATCTCCACACCTGAGCTGCTCACCCCGGTGAGGGCGGGGCGGGCGGGGCGGTTCTGGGCTCAGGTGCCAGGCTGGCTCCACAGCTTTCCCCTGCCAACGTGGCCTTCTGCTTAGCAACAGCTGCGGGTTGACTGGCGGGCCGGGGGTGGAGTCGGCCCCATCGCTGCTGATGTGGGGGGAGATGCATCAGCGGTCTTCGATTGGCTGGACCTCGTGTCTCTCCTGACTTGCACCTGCCCCACAGTGTGGGTCAGCTGAGTACATGGCCCCTGAGGTGGTGGAGGCCTTCAGCGAGGAGGCTAGCATCTATGACAAGCGCTGCGACCTGTGGAGCCTGGGCGTCATCCTCTACATTCTGCTCAGCGGCTACCCGCCCTTCGTGGGCCACTGTGGCAGTGACTGTGGCTGGGACCGAGGGGAAGCCTGCCCAGCCTGCCAGGTGCGCCTGTCTGAGTCCCCTTCCCAACCCTGACTCCCTGGGATGAGAAGTGAGGTTGCTGTAGCTGTCCCCAGGAACCAGGACCTCAGACTGAACCCTTGGGCCCAAGTCATTTTTTTCATTTTTCTTTTTTTTTTTATTTGTGTGTGTGTTCTGCCTACATGTATGTATGTGTACCATATGAATCTTTGGTGGCTGTGGAGGCCAAAGAAGGCATTGGGTCCCCTGGGACTGGAGTTACAGATGTTGTGAGCAACCATTTGGGTGCTGAGAACAAACCAGAGTGCTCTATGAGAGCAGTTAATGCTCTAACCACTGCGCTGTCTGCCCCTCCTCCAGCGTCCCTCATACTCTGTCCTTGTGAGCCCTCCCACCCTCCGTTACGGCTCCTGTGTGGGGCCAGGTGTGATTAGGGTGGCTTCTCTCCCCGCCCAGAACATGCTGTTCGAAAGTATCCAGGAGGGAAAGTATGAGTTCCCGGACAAGGACTGGGCCCACATCTCCTTTGCCGCCAAAGACCTCATCTCCAAGCTGCTGGTCCGAGACGCCAAGCAGAGGCTGAGTGCTGCCCAAGTCCTTCAGCACCCGTGGGTGCAGGGGGTGAGCTGTGGGCCGAGGAGGGCTCTCTGAGCCCCAGCTTCATCTGGTGGGCATTGGGACCTCACATTAAGCATACAAAAGGGTCCAGCATCACGACTGGGAGTGGTTTCCAATGGGGCTAGCGAGCACCCTCCCTGCCCAGCTGAGAGAGCTCAGCCTATCTGGCCATGGTCACTGGACTCCTTAGTGAGGTTCCGCCACTCCGGGCACCTTGCTTTCTTAATGCTGAGTTGGTGTCCCTGAAAGTCCCCAGGCCAGAGTGACTCACCCTTTCTGAGGATAGGGTAAGCTGGGAACTGTGCAGAGGGTTATATGGTAGGGTCTGGCAGTGGTGAGCATGGACTGATACTAGCCAAGACCCATCAAGTGCCCTCTGGCCCCCAACCCTGCCCTTCCTTCTTACAGTGTGCCCCAGAGAACACCCTACCAACACCGTTGGTTCTGCAAAGGTGAGCCCTGGTATCTTGGGGTGTGTGTTTGGGCTTTTATTTTTCTGGGATGTTAGGGCCACAGAGGCCTAAGTGAGGACCTGGCTCCTAAGTGCTGTGACATGGGTGTTGACTCAGCAGCTCCCGTTGAGGGTCTTGGCACCTGGATGGGTACTAGAATCAGGGTGGGTTTCTCCACGGGGCTGTAGAGAAGGGCACACTCTTGTGACAATCCCCCATCCTCTTCCAGGAACAGCTGTGCCAAAGACCTCACATCCTTCGCGGCTGAGGCCATTGCCATGAACCGGCAGCTGGCCCAGTGTGAGGAGGACACCAGGCAGGACCAGCCCGTGGTCATCCGAGCTACCTCACGCTGCCTGCAGCTGTCCCCACCCTCCCAGTCCAAGCTGGCCCAGCGGCGCCAGAGAGCAAGCCTGTCTGGCTCCCCTGTGGTCCTTGTGGGGGACCGTGCCTGACCCCCTCCAGCCCCTTGTATATACGCCCCTGCCCTGTGGGGCCTGAAGGTTAGGAACCTGGGTGCCCTGCCCCTTGCTCTCCCAGGCACCATCTCAGCTGGGTCCTGCTGGGGGGTGTAGGGTTCTGTTGGGAGGTGTTTTCTTTTTCTCCCTGTCCTCACCCCCGCCCCGCCTATTTGGCTTTGTTTTGTTTTGTTTTTACCACTATTGAAAGCAAGTGCCCAGGAGGAGGGCGGAGGGTTTGGGCCACTCAGCCTGCACCCCACGATGCTCACCTGTAAACTGTGAAGCTCCTGCCACCTGCACCCCCACCTCCACTCCAGCCATTCTGTTGTCTTCCAGGGCTGGGGTTCCTGCAGGGCCAGCACCCTCACTTCTCCCTAGCCCTCAGTATCGTCAGGACAGGCTCTCCTGGTGAGCAGTGGCCCCTTTGTCTGTCCCCATCAGAGCACCCTTGGGTCTGGGGCAGAGGGGGACAATGTAGCTGCTTGATTCCCCAGTCCCTGTCACCTACCTGCCCTGTCCCTTGGAGGGTTGACAATCAAAATCTCCTCCCAGGCTGCTTAGCCCCTTGTCCTGGAGAAGGCCCTACAGCTTCCAGTCCTGCCTCCTGGGAGCAGGGCCTGAGGAGGACCTGTACCCAGCCAGCTCCACCAAGGCGGGAGAGGTGCTGGACAAGGTCCACATAAGCAAACATGGGGTCCCCATGTGTCTCCCCACCAGGGCACCTCAGTGCCCCTTCTCAGGGCTCAGCCTGACCACGGCCACAGCCTGCCCGATGCTGCCCCTGGGGTTCATGAGCTCTCCTGGCTACCTTATGTTACCCTGAGCTGTGGCCACACTCAGAGGTCCCTTACCTTCCTGTGTCCCCAAGGGCACGGGGTTGGGTGTGCCTACCTTCAGGAAAGGAGCCAGCACTGCCTTGGCCTCCCTCTGGGCATCTGAGAGGGGCTGAGGAGCCACTGGGTGGGCCTGCAGTGCCCAGGCCTGGGGGCTGTTTCTAGCCATGAGCTACTATGCAATATGAGTTCCCATTTTCTCCGTGGCCCTGCTGGACGGGGAGATGGGGGGCGGCTTTGGGGACCAGGCCACCCAGCCCTGCATTCTGCTCAGGTGTCTCCAGGGCTCCTGGCTCAAAACCCTTTGGTTAAGGTTGTTTGTCGAGTTTAGTTTAGGCTTTTTTTTTTTTTAAAAGAAATAATTTGACTTGCTTCCCTGTTCTTGAAGAGTACTTGAATGTTGGGGTCTGGTGGGTGGGGGCTTGGGATACCCACTGCCCAGCACCCTCCTCCCCAGTCTCATAGGATCATCACAGTGGGAGAGGTTGCCTTCAGTCCTGCCTGCCTCTGGATACATTTCCAAAGACCCCCTGGGGGCTCCCAGGCCCCCGAGGACTAGCCCCTGCAGGGCTGTCACTTCCTTGGTCTTCTCCGTGTCCAACCTGGAGGACGGGTCAGACCCCTTAACTGTGAAAGAGACATCCATGGCTTGGCCACCAACCATGCTGGATTCTGTAAGATGAGACCTGCTTTAGGGTGGGGCGTGCAAGCACTTCCAGCTCAGTCCTGCCGGCTGGAAAGATCGCCACAGACTCCTTTCCCACCAGCTGTCAACGCCAGGATTTTGTATTCTGTTTTATAAGGATTTAATAAAAGTCATTTAAAAATGTCTGCAGTGCCAGCAGCATTGGTCGGCTGCCCACAGGTTCTCAGTCACTGGTTCCCTGGGCTCCCTCCTTCACAACCCTCTGGATGGGACTCAGGGAGGTGACATCACCAGAGGGAAGCACAAGGCTAAAGAAAAACAAGCTTACAACTTGGCAGTGCAGTGACCCTGAGGGGCGGGGTTCTGCGCCCTGCGGGAGTGTTCGGGGTGTAGCTTAGTCCTGGGTGGCTCCTGGTCTCGCTTAGCCCAGGCAGTGTAGCGGAGGAGGACCTCTACCTCCGAACTGCTGAGCTGACCGGCATGCACTTCCCTGCTCGGTTTGTGCCACTGTTCTCATGACACTTCCCAAACGACCAAGCAGACCAGACTTGATCCTGCATGTGTCCCCCTAGGTGGGGTCAGGTGGGAACTCTGCAGCATTGCTCCTCGAGTCCCCTACACCAGAATTTCCCTGCCACTGCAGGCTGGAAGAGGACAGGCTTCGAGAAAACTCAAAAATAAATTCTAGTGCAACCTCAGCTAGGACGAGCTGTTCCTGGCAAGCGGCAGAGGGCAGGGAGCGGTCACCACCCAAGCTGGCAGGGCTGGCGGGGCGTGGTGCCACCTGGGAGGGTTAGAGGTTTGGCATGTTGTCCTGGGGGTGTGTCGGGCCACAGGCCAGCTGGTGGCTTGGTGGGCAGAAAGCTGTCCAGCATGCCAGAGTTCTCGGGTCTGCCCCCATCCCCGCAGGGCACACTAGAAGAGCTGGCCCAGGCTCTCTGGAGTTAGAGGCAGGAAAGGACTAGGTAGGGTCTTTGAGACCACCCTGAGCTACATGGGATTCTGTGAAAAACAACCAGAAGTGGACCTGTCCAGTTGCCATCACACTTGACCACCTAAGTTTGATTTCCTTGCCCCATATGGTGCAGGGAGAGGCCGGGCTCCCAGAAGCTGCCCTCTGACCTCCACACCCACATTCATCCTCAAAATTAAGTAAATGACAAAAACATTTTTTTTCTTTTTCTTTTTTTTCTTTTCCGAGACAGGATTGATACCCGGGTCTTCTATTCGGTTCCACGGGATTTCTTGGTAGCTTTGGAGCCTGTCCTGGAACTAGTCCTTGTAGATCAGGCTGGCTTTGAACTCAGAGATCCGCCTGCCTCTGCCTCACGAGTGCTGGGATTAAAGGCGTGCGCCACCACTGCCCGCCTAAAATAAAATTTCTTAAAGAGCATTGAGGAGGCTGAGATAGGATTATCAGCAGGAAGTCAGCCTGGGCTACATGAGAACCTGTCTCAAAAAGTTTTTAAAAACAGTTCAGTTGCCAGGCAGTGGTGGCCTTCAGTCCCAGCGCACCCTGGGAGGCAGAGGCAGGGTCTCTGAGTAAACAGATCCCTGTGCGAGCCTGAGAAGGGGGTGTGGTCTCAAACTGTCAGTCCTCTTGCACCTCCAGGGGCTGAGGTAACAGCTAACGACCACCACATCCGACTAGGATGTCTGGTTTATTTTTTTATTTTTATTTTTATATATTTTCTAAAAGATTTATTTATTTATTATGTATATAATGTTCTGGCATGTATACCATTATACACACCAAAATAGGGCACCAGATCCCACTACAGATTACAGATGGTTGTGAGCCACTATGTAGTTGCTGGGAATTGAACTCAGGACCTCTGGGAGAGCTGCCAGTGCTCTTAACATCTGAACCATCCCTCCAGACTTGTTTTTGTTTTTGTTGTTGTTGTTGTTTTTAGACAAGATTTCTCTGTGTTGGGACTTTCTAGGACTCATTCTGTAGACCAGGCTGGCCTTAAACTCACAGAGATCCACCTGCCTCTGCCTCCCGAGTGCTGGGATTAAAGGCGTGCGCCACCGCAGCTGCCTGACAACTCTATTCTTTTTTATTCAAGTACCAATACTTGTCTCACTGAGAGGAGTCCAGATGGCCTCGGTGGTGCTTCTGGAATGTTCCAGAATATCCCAATGTCTGGGAGACGTGTGTGGCTGATCTGACTGGCAATTCCTGGCACAGTGGACGGAGGCCAGCATGGTGCTCTCAGGGCACAAAAGGACCCGCAGCAGGACGCCTGCGGGGGAGGAAACGGAGGATGCCCTGGCTCCTTCCGAGTTCCTCAGCTGGCATTCCTCAGGGGAGACTGGTCTCAAAATGCCATGCTCCTGCCTCAGCCTCCTGAGTGCTCAGAAAAAAAAAATCCTTTCCCATCTTAAATTCAGTCCTTGGGGTCCTGTGAGTTGAGGCAGTAGACACTGGCAAACACATATTTTGTGGGTTTTTTGGTAAATTTTTGTTTGCAATGTTAGAAACCAAATCTAGAATCTGTCCATGGCAAAGGCTCTACCTCTGAGCTGTATGTCCAATTCTTCATTTATATGTCTTTGTATAATTTTTTCACTTTCATGTCTTTTTAAAATTATTGGTTTTTAGTCAGGCGGTGGTGGTGCATACCTTTAATCCCAGCACTCGGGAGGCAGAGGCAGGTGGATCTCTATGAGTTCGAGGCCAGCCTGGTCTACAAGAGCTGTAGGCTCCAAGACTAGAAGAAACCCTGTTCAAAAAAACCAAAAAAAGAAAAAAAATGTTGATTTTACTAATTTTATGCGCTTAGGCATTTCCCCTGCATTATATCTGTGAGCCACAACCACGCCTGGTGCCTGAGGAGGCGGGGGGGGGGGGTGGCAGCCTTGGAACGGGAGTTATGTGTGGCTGTGAACTACCACGTGGGTGCTGTGCCAGAGAAGCCAGGTAAACCCGGGGCATTGGGCCAGCCTCTCATCAGTATTATTATTTTGTAGACAGAATCTAATGTAGCCCAGGTTGGCCTCAAATTCACTCTGTAGCTGAGGTTTGCTTTGCACTCCTGATCCTCCTGCCTCCGACTCATGCGTACTGAGAGAACAGGTGTCCTCTGCGCACTTGGTTTAGCCAATGCTGAGAACAGATGCGGAATTCCACATATGTTAGGCTAGAGCTTGCTTCCTGAGCGCTGTAATAACTGAGCTCCCAGCACCCTAACAGCTGAGCTCCCAGCACCCTAACAACTGAGCTCCTAGCACCCTAACAGCTGAGCTCCCAGCACCCTAACAGCTGAGCTCCCAGCACCCTAACAAACAATGAAGTTCTTAATTTTACGTTTTCACACAGGAGCAAAACAGAAGGAAGAAGTTTGAAAGAGATGATTCAAATGGTGCGCTTTTATTTCGTAGGCTGTCAGCGGGGCTGGAGACAGATTGCTTGTGAGAAGAGAGTGCGCTGCAGAATGAAAAGTGCATCCCAGGAGTGGGCAGGGAAGCGAGTCTCATGTTTGGGTGGGGCTTGTCTTGTCTCTGGAAGTTCACGATTAGCCTGTTGAGCACAGCACAGCTGACCATCCCTGAGGCACGCCCTTGGTCGCTGTGGCGGGAGCCTTCAGCTGTTTGGGCCAGCACTTTGTTGGCTCTTTGAATGAGTTTGTATGCTCGTTTTAATATGTATTTTGAGACTGGGTGGCTTCTAACTCACAGAGATCTGCCGCCTGCCTCTCTTTCCCAAGTGCTGGGATTAAAGGTTTGCACCACCACCATCACCCAGATATAAAAAAAGGAAAAATAAGTTGGGTGGTGGTGTTGGCGCATGCCTTTAATCCCAGTACTCGAGAGGCAGAGGCAGAGGCAGGTGGATCTCTGTGAGTTCGAGGCCAGCCTGGTCTGCAGAGTGAGTTCCAGCACAGCCAGGGCTACACAGACAAACAGAAACCCTAACCAAAGAGGAATGCAGGGAGCATGATGGTGTAGGGCGTCCTCTAGAGGCCAGGGCTAGGAACATAAATGCCATTTAAGGAGGATGTCACTGAAATCCTGATATCCAGCCACATGCAGGGAGAAAATGAGAGACTGCTCAGAACCCAACGCCACCCAGGAATACATAGACACTGCTTCAAAAGATGACCAGAGAGCGGCAGGAGATATGGTTCAGTGGTTCAGAGCGCTGGTTGTTCTTCCAGAGGATCCGAGTTCAATTCTCAGCACCCACGTGCAGCTCACAATCACCTGTAACTACAGTTCCAGGGGATATGATACCTTCACAGCAACACATAAAGTTAAATAAATTATTTAAAAAAAAATGAGCAGAGAGCCAGGCTCTATCAAAACCCCCACCCACCAAAACAAAAAACAAAAAAACGAAAGAAAAAAAAAGAACAATGATTAGTGGTATAGCTCAGGGTGGAGCTCTGACTAGAATCCCCAGTGAGGGGCTGGGGGCATGGTCAGGGTGGAGCCCCACCTAGAATCCCCCAGTGAGGGGCCGGGGTTCGAGGCCAGCCTGGTCTACAAGAGCTAGTTCCAGGACAGGCTCCATAGCTACAGAGAAACCCTGTCTCGAAAAAAAACCAAAATAAATAAATACAAATAAAGAAGAAGCAGCAGCAAAGGTTCTGTAAAAGTTCTGGGATTGCAACCTCAGGCTGCCTTCGGAAGACAGCAGCTCTCACACAGCATAGACATTTCCCCAAGGAGAGCAAAGAGACAACGGCTTCCCGCCCCGTGTGTTCGTGCCTTCCTCCATAACCTACTGCACTTACGGTTTAAATACTGTCTTCAGAAGGGGACTTGTCGCCGGGTGGTGGTGGCGCACACCTTTAATCCCAGCACTCGGAAGGTGGATATCTGTGAGTTCGAGGCCAGCCTGGTCTACAACAAAAGCTAGTTCCAGGACAGGCTCCAAAGCCGCAGAGAAACCCTGTCTCGAAAAAAAAAAAAAAAAAAAAAAGGGTGACTTGTCCTAATGTCAGGTATGTCCCTTCCTCTAGCTGTTCAGTGTCGTCTTTCTGTGCTCTGTGATGAGTTAAATCCCAAAGGTGTCCACTAGGGATCACAGCTGTGTCCCCTGGGGTTAGAGATCCATGGTGACCACTGGTCACCCATGGTCCAGGGCCACCACAGAGTCTGCGGTAAGGTGTATGGTGAGAGGGACCGGGACACCTGTTATTCTTCATTGAAGATATAAGGATGGTGGGGAAGGTCAGTCCCATGAGGGGTGATGGTGGCTGACCCTAAGCCTCAGAGGGTTCCCTGAGGCCTGCTCGGTCACCTTGGTGGGTGAGAGACCTCAGCAGGTGAGAGACAGGCAGATACATCATACAGAGTGAGTACAGAGTTTATTCAGTGGGTTATGGAAGGGAAGTGGGAGAGGGAGAAGAGAGAGAGAGCAGAAGTTACCTCTTCAGGAGAGAGACAGAAAAAGAGAGAGGACAGGCTGGAGGAGGAGGGATATATGTTTCCTTGGACTGAAGGGGAGGGCCTGGGAGAGGGTGGGTTTGTCTCCTAAAGGGACAGTGTACCAAGGTGAAAGACCAGGCTCTTTCTTATAATAAAAAGGCAGGAAGTTAGGCACATTACCTCCCCTTTTCTGTTTAAATAAAAAGGAAGAAACTGTTTTAATAACAAAACAGTTATTAAACAAGAATTACAGTTATAATAGTTATATTTATTTTATTTTTTATTTAACTAAGGAAAACTATAACTATGTATCAAAGACTCCAGAAGGATATAATATTACCTAAGTAAACAGGAAGTACATTGTAAGTAACTTTTAAAACCCTTAAATTGACAGAGACATCTCCCTGCCTGGACAGTCACCCAAAGTTCTTCTGTATCATTGGAACATCCGTCTTCAGCCCACAGGCTCATAGTATTCAACAGACTTTTCCACGAAGCAGGAAATTTCAAAGACAGTTCCGCCTATATTGGCAGTTTGTCAGTCAGTTTCTTCTGTGTCCTGCAGAATGTCTGGCAGACTATTGCATGAAGCAGGAACCGCGAAGGATCATCTCACCTTTAGGCAAGTTCAGCAGTCATTTCTCTGTGAGTCCTGCATGTCCAGTTTACACAGCATAGCATTAAGCAGTCCAGGCAAGAGCAGTTTCTTACCCAAATAGTTAACCAACTCCATGAGGAGCCTCTTCGGTGTCCATCTTCCTCTTGAAGTAGCTTGGTGCTGCCAGGACCAGATATGTCTCACTGTCATAAAAGTTCTAAGTTTATAAATATTAATACGATATTTTGTAGTCTTTGAAAGGTTTGAAGAATGCCTATCCGTCTGAAATGCATTTCTGTATATCTAGAAAACCTAACTAACATGACTACAAGCTTGACTATTATAGATGACTCTCTATTACATTTTAAAATGAGCTGCATAAACACAATACCTTAATCAAGAGCAGATATATATATATATACACAGTATATTATGTATACAATAATCTGTCTGTGTGTATGCCTGCAGGCCAGAAGAGGGTACCAGACCTCATTACAGATGGTTGTGAGCCACCGTGTGGTTGCTGGAAATTGAACTCAGGACCTTTAGGAAGAGTAGGCAATGCTCTTAACCGCTGAGCCATCTCTCCAGCCCCAAGCTTGACGCTTATAGATGACTATTAACCTATGTTCTTAATTATACATTACATTGTATTTTTTTGGTTTTTCGAGACAGGATTTCTCGGTAGCTTTGGAACCTGTCCTGGAACTTATCTCTTGTAGACCAGGCTGGCCTCAAACTCACAAAGATCTGCCTGCCTCTGCCTCCCGAGTGCTGGGATTAAAGGCGTGTGCCACCACGACCTGGCCTTATTTTTTGCTTCTTTATCAAAGATCAGGTGTTCAAAGATGTGTGGATTGATATCCAGGTCTTCTATTCGGTTCCATTGGTCCTCCTGTCTGTTCTTATGCCAGTACCAGGCTGTTTTCAGTACTGAAGGTCTGTAGTAGAGTTTGAAGTCACTTTCTACAGATTTCTAACCCAGAAGATCTTCAATAACCCAGAAGGCCCTGCACTAAACAGCTAAATAGCAAAAGACAAATACAGCCCTCAGAGACCATGAAGGACCCTCAGGAACTCCCCAAATATTGTTTGTAAATGTTTGTTTACATTTAAAGGGGAATATGCTATAGAGATTTGCACTTGAACGCATTGGCACAGGGAACCACTTCCTAAATAGAACCCCAGCAGCACAGACACTGAGAGAAACAATTAATAAATGGGACCTCCTGAAACTGAAAAGCTTCTGTAAAGCAAAGGACACGGTCAACAAGACAAAACAACAGCCTACAGAATGGGAAAAGATCTTCACAAACCTCACATCAGACAGAGGTCTGATCTCCAAAATATACAAAGAACTTAAGAAATTGGACACTAAAAGATCACGTAATCCAATAAAAAAAATGGAGTACAGACCTAAACAGAGAACTCTCAACAGAGGAATCTAAAATGGCTGAAAGACACTTAAGGAAATGTTCAACATCCTTAGTCATCAGAGAAATGCAAATCAAAACAACTCTGAGATTCCATCTTACAAGATCAAAAACATTGATTACAACTTATGCTGGAGAGGTTGTGGGGAAAAGGGAACACTTCTGCACTGCTGGTGGGAATGCAAGCTGTTACAACCCCTTTGGATGTCAGTGTGGCAATTTCTCAGAAAATTAGGAAACAACCTTCCTCAAGACCCAGTAATACTACTTTTGGGTATATATCCAAAGGATGCTCAATCATGCCACAAGGACATGTGCTCAACTATGTTCATAGCAGCTTTGTTTGTCATAGCCGGAAACTGGAAACAACCTAAATGCCCCTCTATCCTAGAATGGATAAGAAAAATGTGGTACATTTACACAATGGAGTACTACACAGCAGAAAAAAATAACAACAGCTTGAATTTTGCAGAAAAATGGATGGAGCTAGAAAACATTATTCTGAGTGAGGTAACCCAGACACAGAAAGACAATTATCACATGTACTCACTCATAGGTGGTTTTTAAATATAAAGCAAAGAAAGCCAGTCCACAAACCACAATCCCAGAGAACCTAGACAACAATGCGGACACTAAGAGAGACTTTCATAGATCTAATCTACATGAGAAGTAGAAAGAATAAAAAGACAATATCCCCTGAGTAAATTGGGAGCATGGGGTCCTTGGGGAAGGATTGAAGGAGGGAGGGCAGAGGCAGGAAGGGGAGCAGAGAAAAATGTAGAGCTCAATAAATATCAATTAATAAAAGAAATAAAAAAAGATTGGGTTATAGGCAAAACAAAAAAAATCATGTCAATAGCAAAGGCTTAAAGAAAGATTTTTCTATTACATGGCAACAAGCTAATGAGATTATAAGGAGATGTTCTACTTGCTCTTTCTATAACCAAACACCATTGCCTGCAGGAAGTAAACCAAAGGGTACTCAAAGGAATGAAATCTGGCAGATGGATGTGTTCCACTTTACGGAATTTGGTAAATTAAAATATGTACACCACACCATAGACACATATTCAGGTTTTCAATGGGTGACTGTCTTGAGCTCAGAAAAGGCTGATTCGGTAATCATGCATTTGTTAGAAGTTATGGCCCTTTTGGGTATAGCTGCACAAATAAAGACAGACAATGGTCCGGCATATGTATCTAAAAAAATGAAACGATTTTTTGCTTATTATAATATAAAGCATATTACAGATATACCAGATAATCCTACAGGTCAGGCAGTTATAGAAAGGTCAAATCATACTATAAAGGATATGCTGAACAAACAGAAAGGGATGGAAAATACCCCCAGAAATAGATTGCATAATGCTTTGTTAACCTTGAATTTTCTTAACGCTAATGAGAAAGGAACAACAGCAGCAGAGAGGCATTGGATAATGGAAAAAACTTCTATATTGAATCAACCAGTATATTTCCAGGATGTATTGACCTCACAATGGAAGCCAGGAGATGTGCTATGTTGGGGAAGGGGTTTCGCTCTTGTTTCCACAGGAGAAGAAAAATTATGGATACCACCAAAATTAATAAAGATTCACTTTGAAAAGGAGAAACTTATTGAAACAGAGAAATGACAGCTCATCCACAATAGTCACAATCATACAGGTGGTAAGGAAAGCCATATAGGGTTTGGGCAGGGTTCTGCTCTTATCTTTGCAAGAAAATGCACATCATCAAAAATTCAAGAGACCCTGGATGTTTGAATGCTGACAGAGGAAAATATAACTATCCACTAAGGAGCATCTAGAAAACGGAATTTTGTTTATGAATCCATGTATGAGTTACACTTACATTTACACACACAGATAGATAGATAGATAGATTAGTATATTCAGCTAGTTTTGGAGTTGGACAATGGCTCTGTACTTCTCTAAATCCAAGCCTGTTGTTAAAAGGAACATTCAGAGTTTCTGTCTCATATCGGGAGACATCTGGTATGGGACAGAAGAAAGACTTCAGGAAAAATTTTTACTTTCTCCATGACTTTTTTGTCTATATCATATTCTTCATTGAATGTATGTATATATGAATAATGTTTAAGTTTTCATGATGAACAATAGATTTTTCTACAGATCCTTTTCCTGCAGTAATCTTTGAAGTTTCCAGAAAGAAGATGGGGCCCCACAGCAACAACTCTACCTAGTTGAGATAACATCATGATGCAGACAGCACTACTGTAAGACTGCTTCCTTTTTTGGGGGGGAGTACCAGCTGCTGAAATGGTGCACCTTCTCATGACATTCTGACCAGAACTCAAAATAAGAACTTTGAAAAAAAAGAAAAAAGAAAAGAAAAACCCATCTATCGACTGCTCAGAAATCGTTTGCAACTATACTAGACAGTAATTTTGAAACTTAACCATCGGGGCTGGAGAAATGGCTCAGCGGTCGGGAGACTGGCTGTTCTCCTAGAGGACCTGAGTTCAATTCCCAGCACCCACATGATAGCTCACAACTGTTTGTAACTCCAAGATCTGACGTCCTCACATAGACATACATACACACCAATACACATAAAATAAAAATATATAAATAATTAAAAAAAAAAGAAACTTAACCATCACTTTAATTTTGCAGGATCCCAATAAGAGGACATTACCTCCATGACAGCGGGAAGCAATTCTAGAAGACGATGCCCCAGCCCAAAAAAGTTTGTCCATAGGGATGGGAACACCATTTAGGGGTTGTTGATTATTACTTGTATTAGATAGAGGGTTGGGGTGAAAACTATGTTTGTTTTAAAAAAGCGGGGATAGTAATAGTGGGTAATAGAGTGAATACTTGTGAGTTATTATTCATGGATAATTTACATTGGTATAGTTTCTTTTCTTTTTCTTTCTTTCTTTCTTTTTTTTTTTTTTTTTTTTGTTTTTCGAGACAGGGTTTCTCTGTGGCTTTGGAGCCTGTCCTAGAACTAGCTCTTGTAGACCAGGCTGGTCTCGAAATCACAGAGGTCCGCCTGCCTCTGCCTCCCGAGTGCTGGGATTAAAGGCGTGCGCCACCACCGCCCGGCGGTATAGTTTTTTATATTGATACAAGTTCAAATTATATTTGTTACTTTTGTTTACATTATTTGTACACCTATACAAAGTTATTTTGTCAGATTGTATCAGATTGTATATATGTATGTTATTATCTCTGTTTAGGACATTTTGTATACTGATACAACTTTTAGGATATATTTTCATATTGCATTATATATTACTCCTACCTCTGATCAAGATACTTACATATTGTTTACATTTTGAGGTTGTTGTCCTCATTTGTTGCACATTTGTTTACAGGTTATTTAACATTCTGACATGAAGTTTTAGTTTTTAAGTTATACAGGTATTAATTATTATAGGTCAATAGTTGTTCATGCTTGCTGTACATACAGCCAGATCAATTAGGTTCTTTAGATACAAAGAGATTGTATTCTGTCTAGATAGGTAATCTTCAACCACTTCGAGGATCTGTGGAACACGGCATTTATTTATTTATTTATTTATTGTCGTTTTTCGAGACAGGGTTTCTCTGTAGCTTTAGAGCCTGTCTTGGAACTAGCTCTTGTAGACCAGGCTGGCCTTGAACTCACAGAGATCCGCCTGCCTCTGCCTCCCGAGTGCTGGGATTAAAGGCGTGCGCCCCGCGGAACATGGCATTTAAATAACTTAGGGTTCTGTTGACATGATACATGACTGCTTCTGACAGCACCAATCTATTCCAGAGAGATTGTTGAGCACCAAAGACACTCCACTGGGAGCTTGTTTTCTTCTTGGCAAAACTGGCCTTTGGGCAAGGAACTGACAATGCCTCAACCACTGACAAGCTACATGATATCTGGAAATGGATGAGCAGGACTGTCAAATCTTGCTAAGATAGGATAAGACAGTTTTGAAAAATTTCCTGTCTCTAAAAATGGTCTGTCAATTATGCTAGGCCATAACCAAAGTTGGTTGCTTCAACGTTGCAAAATGAGACTTTGGGTGATTGCTCAGGTAGCTAATTGTCTCTGTCATATATCGCTCACTTTGGAAGCTACTTGATTCTACTTCCTGCCTCCCCAAGTAATATTATCTCCCTTCTCAGGCCTTTGATGGGGTTGAAGATTAGATAGTCGTAGTTACTATCCTCTTATGATCTAGCCAAGCCATTTCCAATACAAGACTTAGACTCCATAGGATAGAATGTTTATTAAAAACATTTACCATATGTTCCTTGCTTAATATTGTTTCTGCTGATTGTAATTCTAATCTTATACTTGATATCTGTTCCTAGTGTATATGTTTTGTATCAGGAGCTCCTTCTGCTCCTTCAGCCAATAGCCTTTAAGATACCAGCCCACTTGGGTGTGGTCTCTTTTGCTTTAAAAAAGCAGTGGTAGCCCTGCTCTCTCTCTCTTGCTTCCGGCTCCACTTCCAGGTGTTAGACTCTGTTCCTAGCCGCACAGGGGGCTGTTGTCTAGGACAGTGATCTGTAAGTTTTCCCTTTAAATAAATAACCCTTTATTTATTAATCATAATTCCAAACTGGTGTGGGATTGTTTTGTGATTTACATCTATAACCATGCTCACCAACTCAACCAGTTGGCCTATGCTGCCACCAAGAAACTTTTAGCATGCTGCCCACAAACACCACTCAAGTGCTTGGCCTACCGAAAGAGCCAGAGTTTGTGCTGGCAGCAGGAACCAGGAAGTTGCCATTTCAAAACACTGCAATTTTTTTTTTTTTTTGCTATGGCTGAATCAGGAAGACCTCTCTTAAAGGAGCCCTGGTGCTCCTACTGGCTGCCAGCAAACAGATCCTGTCCAAAAAGGAAAAAATGCTCTCTCAGGTTTCATGGGAATAGTCACCCACATTGGCCAATTTGTAGTAGAGCATGAGACTCGTAATCTCAGGGTCGTGGGTTCATGCCCACGTTGGGTGCCACATGATGATGGAAGTTACAAAATAATCCCACACTAGCTCAGAATTGAGCGTAATAAAGGGTTATTTATTTAGGGGTAGCCTCACAGATCACAGTCCCCTGCATGAATGAGCAACAGGAACTGAACCCAGCAGCTGGAAGAGCGAGCGAGTACAGGCTTTACATCAGCATTTATAGTATGAGAGGCCACACGGGTAGTACCAGCTGAAGGAGCGTCCACAACAGCTAGTGACATTTGTTCTTGGTTTGGTTGTTTTATAGACAGGGTCTCCTTTTATGTAGCTGTAACTGACTTAGAACTCACTAGGTAGACGGGCCGTCCTGGAACCACAGAGATCCGCCTGCCTCTGCCTCTCCAGGGTTGGGATTGACGGTGTGTGCCACCAAGTCTCGTTTCCATTGGGTTTTGTCTCTATGGGGCACACTCCTATCCATCTCCCCCCATACATACAAGCTGCTTTCCCCAGCCTCAGTTTCCTTTCTGGGCTGTGAAGCCCACTTCATTGGTAAGGCAGACTCTGGGGCCAGTCAGAGTGTGGGGTTTAGAGGTTGGGGTCTAGGAAACAAGAGCTAGAATATAGGAGCAGAGTTACGGGCTGGGGAGTGTTGCCGTCCTAGGGTCTCCGAGTTCACATGTGGGAAGCAGGCTTCACAATCTGGGTCTGAGGTCTAGAATACGAGGCCTGATCTGTGATCTTGGGTCTAGGAGGCTCTGAGTACAGGGAGAGCCGATTTCCACACGGGTCCCTCCTGTTCCCTATTCTCCATCCAGCTGCTCAACTCAACCCCTCCAGCCCTGCCCCTTTCCCAACCCCACTCTCCCCATCAGCTCCTCAGGCCTTTGGCTTCCCCGACCCTCCTTCCTCAGGTCTGGCCTGGGGCCCCTCCTTCCTACCGTACCCCACTTCTTTGCCTCAGCTTCCTTTAAGGGATCACAGTACTCAGCTTTGGTCTCTAACGTCCCACAGCCTGAGCATGGGCTGGGTCATCTAGGCTCAGGGACTCAGACAGGAGCAAAAGTGGGGGTGGATCAAGGCTCTAAGCAGGGGTCCTGCACCCTCCTCATCCTCAGCTCTTCCTATTCCTCTCACTGCCCCTCCCCTAGCTTGCCCCTCACTTTCCCCTCCATACCTATTCCTCCATGGCAGACCCACTTCTCTATGACTCCGCCCACCGCCTGTGACCCCGCCCTCTCGCCTGGCTTGCTCAGACAAACCCCGCCCCCACTCTTCCTCACCCTCTGCCTGCAGTCTGGCCTCCCTTCTCCCTGCCTTCCTTCCTTCCCTCCCTCCATCCCTCCCCCATCCATAGGCCCTACTCTCCCTGTCCACTACTCCTGGGCCTCTCCCATCTTCCCTTTTCCCTCTGTCCCTCCTCTGGCGCCTGTCCTTGGTTCCTCCCTTCCTCCTGGCCCTTCCCCACCTCTTTGGACTCACCTCCTCCCTTCATTTTCCCTCTCCAGGGTCCCTACCCAGATTGCCCTGCTCCTCATCTTGCTCACCCCTCTTCTCTCTGCCCCTCCCTCTCCGCCTTATTCCCCCTTCCTCCATTCCCCTCTCTGCTTCTCTTTCTACACCTCTCTAGTTTAGCTGCCTCTCTTGCCTCCCCCTTTCCACCCCTGCCCTTGCTCCAATCCGGGGCCTGCTCCTCCTTGGCCCCGCCCTCTTCTCCTAGCTCTGGGCTGTGCTCCTCGCTTGTCGCCTCACCCTCTCATCCAGTCCCTTCTGTTCCCCTCCCATTTCCTCTTCTCAGTCCTAGTATCCATACCCCTTTCCCTGAATCCCTTTTCCCTCTGCCCTTCTTTCTCTCCCTCTTGCCCTGGCTCGCTCCAGGCCCCTCCTCTTCCTGGTCTGACCTAACCAAGACCCTCCTCCCTTATCTCCTCTCTGTCCTCTCATTGGCTTCTTCTCCTTCCTCTCCTCTCCCCCTCCCTCCACACTCTCCTCCCTATTCATCCTCCTCCCCCCCTCCCCGCTGCCTCTGCATGCCCCACCCCTTTCTAGTCTTGCCCTTGCTCCCTCCTCTCTGTCTGCCCATTCGCTCCTCCCTCTATCCCTCCTCCCTCTGCTCCTCGCAGGCCCCGCCCCTAAGCGGCCCC
>PVIU01002217.1:0-86560 GCA_004026605.1 Ondatra zibethicus | reverse complement strand
CTCGCAGCGCGTCCCCGCGCACAGGTGGGCCGCCGAGACGCCGGACCCTGCAACCCCAGACCCTGCACCCCTGGACCCTGAACCCTACCCGGACCCTGCATCCCAAGAACCAGCACCCTGGAACCCTGCACCCTACCCAAGATTGTGCATCACAAACCCTGCACCCCACCTGGACCCTGCACTTGAAATCCTGTAGCCTACCCAGACCTTGCACCCTCCCATCCTGTTCCCCTCCCGGATTCTGCATTTCACCTGGATCGTGCACCCCATGAACCAGCACCCAGAACCCTCATCCGAGACCTTGAACTTCACCTAGGATGTGCACCTCAGACCCTGCACCCCATCAGACCCTGCATCCCTGGGTCCTGCACCCCAAACCCTTCAGTCAAACCTTGGACCCTGCAACCCAACCCTAATCTCAAGACACTGGACTGTACCCAGGTCCTTTATCCCTAGATTCTGCACCCCAGACCCCTGCACCCCAAGAACCCACAGTCTGCCAGGATCATGTACCTCAGACTCTACACCACACCCACACCTTGCATCACCCCAAGACCCTGAATCTAGAGCCTCAGGCCCTGTATCTTGGCATTCCTGTAATGTCACCTGAACCTGTTTCTCAGATACCCCTCAATCACAGTCCAGTTCCTGAACATATTGGGTCCTCCCTTTCTTGGACCTGGTCCTCAGGCCCTGCACCTGACCTCCATCCAGGGCCCTTCTTGCTCCCTGAATCCCCAGCCACCCCTACCACTCCTTGTTCTCTAGCTTGTCCAGGTCTAGGAACCTCCTCCATGACTGCGCCATCCCCTCCTTCCCCCACCCACCCTCTTCACACCCTGTGTCTGTGTCTCCTGCCATCTGACTTAGGCCATCTCTCCCCAAGACACCTGCTTGCTTCCCTGTGTACCCATAGTTTTGCCCTTGCTTCTCGTTCTTCCTGCCTGCCTGTCTGAGCCAGCCCCTCTTACCCCCAGATCTTACCAGATATATCTCATTCCATGACCCCGTCGAGCTCTTTGGGAGTAGATCAAGGGTCCTGCACATTCTTAGGAGGGGTTGAGGACTCTCAAGAGTCTCGTAAATGCGCGGTGTGGCCGTTGCTGTCCTGGGCACTTCTGAGTTCGGCAGCCTGGGAGCATAGAAGTGGGTTCCAGACCCTGGGGAAGGAGAGGAGTGGGCTCTTGCTGTTAGGAGTGCTGGGGGTGCAGGGACCTTGAGTCTAGAGGACTTGAGTGTGTGTCCACAGCAAGGACCGAGTAGGAAGAGTGAGAGGCACTCTAGCCCTGTGGGGGGCTTACCAGGTGGTAGGGTGGGCAGTGGAGGACGTGGCTCCCAAGTGGAATAGGTTTCTTTTTCTTTTTCTTTTCTTTCTTTTTTTTTTTTAATTTTTTGAGACAGGGTTTCTCTGTGGCTTTGGAGCCTGTCCTGGAACTAGCTCTTGTCGACCAGGCTGGTCTCAAACTTACAGAGATCCGCCTGCCTCTGCCTCCCTCTGTCTCCTGAGTGCTGGGATTAAAGGTGTGCGGCACCACCGCCTGGCTGGAGTAGGTTTCTTAGTCGCATCATGGCCGGTGGCTGAGAAGCCTGCGGTGTGACTGGTCGGACAGCGGCAGAAGGGCCCCATAATCTTGAGATCTCTGAACCTCAGTTTCCATACCTACGTACTAGGCTCAGACCACCTCGTCTAGGCCTGCTGGGATATGCTGACTCCGTGCTGTGCTTTTAACAGTCCATCACGGTTCCACAGAGACTGGAGTCCACTGGTGCTGTGGGGAGGGGGCGTGATCTGCCAGGGGTGGCTGGCATTCCTGGGCCTAAGTCCCACCCACCCACAGTGTAGCTTGGGGTTGGCTGAGGACAGAGTAGAGAAGCAGCTGTGTGCAGCCATACAAGCCTTGAGCTCGGGTGTATCTCGGCTGGGGCAGGACTGTAAATTCCAGATCCACCTGCAATCTAGGAGATCCTATCAGAAAAAGGAAAAAGAGCGAGCTGTGGTGGGCTCTGTAGTTCCAGCACTTGGGAAGCAGAGGCAGGTGAATCTCTGTGAATCCAAAGCCAACAACAAGTTCCAGAACAGCCAGGGCTACTTAGTCAGAGTGCCTCAAAAAAACAAACCAAAAAGAATGACCAAAAAAGAAAAACAAGTAAATTGAGGGCTGGGGGCGTAGCTCAGGAGTGGAAGTCCCCCTAGGCTTCCCCAGTGAGGGGCTGGGCTGTGGCATACCTGCCTACCCTGATTTTTTCTTTTGAAGGAGGCCAGAAGAAGGCTTAGTGGCTAAGAGTGTGTTCTCTTGTAGAGGACAATAGATTCAGTTCCTGGTGGCCACCTTGGTGCCTTGAAATAGCTCTAGTTCCAGGGGCTCCGAAGCTTTGGTTCCTGGAGGTGCTTGTGCTCCTGTGCCTGTAATAAAGGAGAGGGGGGAGATTGAAGAGCAACCCCACAACCTGCAAGAGGCTGAAGGACCTCCCAGAGGCCTTCGCAGGCCTGGGGTCCAGAGTGTGGCCTTTAGGACCCTGTACCGTTCTGTTTCTTTCTTTGTTTTGGGGTCTTGGGGAAGAATCCTGGGCTCTGTGTATGGTAGACAAACTCTCTCCACTGAGTTGTGGTTTCTGGCCTCTGTGTGACCACAGAACAGATAAACCAACTGTGGTTAGAGAAAGCTGACTCAGGTTGGAGGCAGTACCTGACTACGCCTCTGTCAAGGTCACAGAACACAAGGAAAGTTTGGAGGAGCACTCGGGTCTCATGCTGGCTGGGGTCCTGGTTGGGCACCTGAACTGTGTGACACCGAGGCCACCCAGAGAAGCAGAGTGGCAGGCTGTTACCCGGCACTCTGGAGGTGAGGCCGGAGACTCTGCAGCCCAAGGTCATCTTTGTTCACACAGTGAGTTTTCAGCCAGCCTGGGCTACATGAGACCTTATCTACCAAACAGGAATTGGGGAGACAGTTCAATGGATAAAGTGCTTGCATCCACATAAAAGCTAGCCAGCTCTGAAGATGAGGACTTGGTGCAGCCTGGTAGCTAGCTGGAATTGGTGAGCTTGGGCTTCAGGGCGAGACCTCAGAGAACGGTCATGGGAGATACCTGGTATTGCATAGCCAGCAAATTCATTGAAAGGGTCAGACAGCGAGAGCTTTCAGTTGGTGTTGGTTGTAATTCAGTGGTAGAGCACTTGCCTAGCATTAGAAAGCCCTGGGTTCAAGTCTCAGTCTGGGAAAAAGAAATGTTTTGGCCAGCTATATTGGCTCCATAGCAACTGTTCAACTCAGGTGTAGCGATAGGCAAGGAGGGGCTTGGGGGGGGTGAAGCCTGTGTGTGCACATGTGTGCATTTAGTGTTAATAATTTTTTTTGAGACAGGGTTTCTCTGTGTAGCCCTGACTCTCCTAGAACTCGCTCTGTAGACCAGGCTGACCTCAAACTCACAGATATCCACCTGCCTCTGCCTCCTGAGTGCTGGGATTAAAGGTGTTTATCATCACCGCCTGGCTTTATTACTATTATGTGTACAGGTGCTTGCCTGCATATATGTCTGTGTACCTTGTGCATGCAATTCCCCTGGAGGCCAGAAGAGGGCGTTTAGTCCTCTGGAACTGAAGTCACAGCTGGTTGTGAGCTGATGCGTGGGTGTCAGGAACCGACGCTGGGTCCTCTGGGAAGAAGAGCCAGTGCACAGTTCTCCCTCCAGTCCCTTGTTTTCCTTCTGACAAGGTCTCATGTAGGCCCAGGCTGGTCTCCAACTCTAAGTAGCCACGGATGACCTTGAACTCCTGCCTCCCTCCCCTGCTGAGATGATAGGTGATAGAAAGTGCTTCACTTTCCTGGTTTACGTCTGTGGAGGATGGGACCCAGGCTCAGTCCCTGCTAGGGCTCTCTCCAGTCACTGAGGCTGGGCTCAGCGATCGAGTGCCTGTCCTAATGTGTTTGCTGTTGTTGGTTGTCTGTTAGACAGGCTGGCCTGGAATTCCGCAGTAGCCCAGGCTGTCTTGAAATTGTTGTGGTCCTCCAGCCTCGACCTCCTAAGTGCTGGAATGACAGGCCTGTGCCTCCATGCCCTGCTTCTTTGGTGGTTTCCGAGGGGCCGTCCACAGATCCACACCAGCTTGCCACGGGGCTTCTGAAGCCACCTGGATCAGCTTGGGGACCGGTAGGCAGAACCTCTGCCTAGGATGCTTGTCCTTGGGGTGCGTGGATCCTCTGAAGCCCTGAGGGTCCCTCCTGAAACCCTCTGCTGCCCTCTTCCTTGTGGGCAGATTTCATGCTTAGGCCAGACTGTCTTGCTCCAGCATGTGTGTCTCTTTCTGGTGCTTTCTGTCCGAGATGAAGATGATGGAGCTCAGGGCCTCAAGCCTAAGCCAGCACTCCCTCCCCAGTCCACACCCTCCTAAGCCAGCACTCCCTCCCCAGTCCACACCCTCCTAAACCAGCACTCCCTCCCCAGTCCACACCCTCCTAAGCCAGCACTCCCTCCCCAGTCCACACCCTCCTAAGCCAGCACTCCCTCCCCAGTCCACATCCCTTTGCTTCTGTGTATTTTGTTTCGTTTTTTGAGACTGTGTCTCGCCATGTAGCCCAGGTTGGCCTCCAGCTCACCACAGTTTTGCCTGGGATGACAGGTGTATGTCTCCATGCCTGGCCTATTTATTTACTTATTTAATATTTTATTTATTTTAGCCAGGTGGTGGTGGCGCACGCCTTTAATCCCAGCACTCGGGAGGCAGAGGCAGGCGGGATCTCTGTGAGTTCAAGGCCAGCCTGGTCTACAAGAGCTAGTTCCAGGACAGGCTCCAAAGCTGCAGAGAAACCCTGTCTCGAAAAAACAAAAAACAAATTTTATTTATTTTATGTACATCAGTGTTTGACCTGCATGCATGTCTGTGTGAGGGTGTCAGAAGCCCTGCAGCTGGAGTCACAGGCAGGTGTGAGCTGCCACGTGGGTGCCGGGGATTGAGCCCAGTCCTCTGCAAGAGCTCCTAACTCCTGAGCCTCCTCCCCAGCCTTGCCTGGCCTGTTTGTCTTCTATCCACACATACTGGGAAAACGTTGTTTATTGTATTTCCTTAAAATTTTCTTCATAGTTGGATGTGGTGGTGCACACCTTTAATCCCAGCACTCGGGAGGCAGAGGCAGGAGGATCTCTGTGAGTTCTAGGACAGCCTGGTCTATGTCGCAAATTCATGGCTAACCAAGTTTTTGTTTTGTTTTTTCAAGACGGGGTTTTTCTGTGTAGCCCTCGGTGTCCTGGAACTTGCTCTGTAGAGCAGGCTGGCCTCAGACTCAGCAGTGAGACTCTTTACAAATAAGTAATATACTCCTTCCATTTCCGCACTACCATCTGAATGCTCAGGAAGCTGAGTGAGATGTCAGGAGTTGAGTTTAGCCTGAGCTGCATAAGGTTTATCTAAAGAAAACTTTTTTTTTTTTTTTTTTTAGTTTTTTTTGAGACAGGGTTTCTCTGTGCAACAGCCCTAGCTGTCCTGGAACTAGTTTTTGTAGACCAGGCTGGCCTTGAACTCACAGAGATCTGCCTGCCTTTGCCTCCGGAGTGCTGGGATTAAAGGCGTCTGCCACTGCCACCCGGCTAAGGTAAATATTTTTGTTTGTTTTTTGAGATAGGGTATAGACCAAGCTGGCCTGGACCCAGACCCACAGAGCCCTGCCTACCTCTGCCCCTGAGTGCTAGGATTACAGGCACGGCTACCTTACCTTACCCATACCTGGCTTTTTACATGTGTGATAGGATTTGAATTCACACCCTCTTTTCCCATGGAGCACTCTCCCCAGCCCCAGCTGTGGGCTTTGCTGTCCATGTGGCTGTGGAATTGGAGCCTTGGCATCTGCCCTGTGCAACATTTGTAGTTCCTGTGTGCTCCTGGCACAGGAAGTCTTGGTTCACGTTGAGCTGGTCCCTTCAGTGAGGCTCCTGGCCTTGGGTTAGGTGTGGTGCTGCAGGCTTATCCCAACAATGAGGCTGAGGGGGAGAATCTTGAGTTCAAGGCTAGCCCAGACTTTGTGGTAAGACCTGGTCAAAAACAAACAAAAAACAACAGCAAAAGATCTATTTTAATGGTGTATGTATATGCATGCATGTGTCCATATGTACAAGTGTTCATACATGTGTGTGAATTTGTGTGTGTGTGTGTTCTTACAGGCGTTCATGTGACTATGCTTGTATGTGTGTGCCTGCCTGCAGAGTCCAGTTATTGGATCCCTGAAGCTGGCAGTGAGTGCCCAGCATGGGTGCTGGGAGCTAAACTTGGGCTTCTTACAGGAGTAGCTTGTGGTCTTAACCCACTAAGCCATCTCTCCAGTCCCCAATTCACCATTTTAATTGCACCTAGGCATGGCTCCCCAGACAGCCCGCAGACACGGCATGCAGCAGCGCTGCTGTGCAGTGTGCACTGGCACCGGCTCCCCAGCACTAGCCCGTCTTCAGCTCCCTTCATTCCTGCTCTGCTTGTGTGCTGTAGCCCTGTTTGTGTTCATGGCTGTAGAGGGAACACGCTGTGTGTGTGGTCACACTTGATGCGTGATGGGCTGCCCTGCCTTCGGCTGCTGGGAACATCTGTGTCTGTTCCTGTGTCCTGCAAAGAACTCTAGAGGCCATAGTGGACAACAAACGTGTCCAGGGAAGAGGCTGGGATGTCTTCAGGAGAATGAAGGCGGGGGCAAGGAGAGTTCCTGGGCCTCCCCTGGCATGGGTTGCCCCATTGCTGAGTCAGAGCTAGGTGTGAGCATTCGTGTCAGGTGGCTGTGGCTGTGCCAGTGCAGCTGGGTGCCTAAGTTCTGATTTTGGCTTTTGCGTGGTTGGTGGAGGCTTCCCCGCGGGGACAGAATACTTCCTAAAAAGAAAGAAGAGGCACAGGCAGAGAAGTTATTTCTGGCTTATTGCTGCGTGGGCCCGGGGCCGGGAACTGCTGTGCTGTGCTGAGCAGTTAGGTTTCCCAGCCTCCACCAGCACCAGGATGAGGTCAGGAGCTGGAAGGCTGCAGGGCTGAGACTGAGACCCCAGAGCCAAGACCCTGGTCTGAGCGGCTGCGCTCTTCCTAGGCCCCCAGCTGGGTCCTTTCTGGCTGTCCCAGCCCCAAGCACCAGCGCCAGCGCTCACCTCAGCTTTTCCTCAGCCATCTCCACTTTGATTTTGCAGTGATGGACATGAAGTCTATAGGTATGCACACGCAAAATAGGTGCTGTATTGCTGAGCGACGCTCCAGCCCCACTGGGGGAGTCTAGGCGGGGCTCCGCCCTGACCACGCCCCCAGCCCCTCACTGGGGAGTCTAGGCGGGGCTTGACCCTGACCACGCCCCCAGCCCCTCACTGGGGATTCTAGGCGGGGCTCCACCCTGACCACGCCCCCAGCCCCTCACTGGGGATTCTAGGCGGGGCTCCACCCTGACCACTCCCCCAGCCCCTCACTGGGGAGTCTAGGTGGGGCTCGACCCTGACCACGCCCCCAGCCCCTCACTGGGGACTCTAGGCGGGGCTCCACCCTGACCACGCCCCCAGCCCCTCACTGGGGACTCTGGGTAGGAACTCTGCTCTGAGCCAGTATCCTTTCCCTTTTTTATTTCTCGAGACGAGGTCTTATTGAGTTGTCCAGGTTGCCTTGACCTCCTGCCGTGACAAGGCAAGTCCAGCCAGCTGTCAGCCCTTTGTCCAAATGTCTGTATGTCTGAAGGCGCCTGTCGTGAGTTAGAGCCTGCCTCCTCTTTGGTTAGTTTTAGTTAATTCCATTTGGGAATGCCAATTTCCAAGAGGCTCTGGGTGTACTTGGTTGCTAGCTGGGGACTGGTGGTGCCTGGTGTGATCTGAGTTTGCAGTGACAGTCGGCAGTGACCAAGCTCTGGGCAGGAGGAAGCTTCGTTATTGTAGGGCCAGTGATGTAGAGAGGGGCCTCCCTAGTGGGTGCACCCCAAAGGCACAGTGGGCCTACAGTTGTGTGGAAGGGTGAGGTCAGCAGTGATTCCGCCATGACTGCTCTGTCCCGCTCACGGCATCCAGCTGGAGAGTCTGTCTGCTCAGAGCCACCCTGCCACTGTGGGAACAGAACTGAGCTGTGTTCCGAGCCGAGTCACTGTGGGTCTTGAACCTGGCCATCGTGTCCCCCCTGCCCTGGCCCACCCACACTCCAGCTGCTACATGACCCCTGTGGTCCCTGCCCGCGGCTGTCCAGCCCCTGTGTCTAGTCCGCGTTCTCTTGTGAGGCTCAGGTCCTCCATGCCTGTGTCTGCGGCCTGGAGACTAGAGGGAGGGGAGCTGCGGGAATGCATGGCATTGCCCCCATGCTGGCCCCTGCTGCCTCTTCCTTCCTGTTCCTTGTAGAAGGATCTGAGGCCCAGAAAGGCCTCTGCTAGGATTGCCAGGAGTCTCTGCAGGTGTGACAGGGGACTCTGACTGGCCTGGGCCAGCAAGACTAACAGACAGTCACCCTCCCTTCTGGCTCAGGTTTGTGCTAGCTGTTGGCAGCGCTGTCTTTGACGCTATGTTCAATGGCGGGATGGCCACCACGTCCACCGAGATTGAGCTGCCCGATGTGGAGCCCGCTGCATTCCTGGCACTGCTCAAGTAAGTGTCCAGATTCTCCCGACCACAGGGAGTATTAGAATAGAGTGTGAAAAGACAAGAGATCCGTCTGTATCTGCTACATAGTCTGCCCTCCAGTGGAACATTCTAGAACACATGCCCAGAGAAGAGGTAGTCCTTACGACAACTTTTCAGAATGTTTTGGGGGCTGGAGAGATGACTCAGCACCTCCCGAACCCCAGCCAGGTGGTCGCCAAGTGCAGGGGTCTGACACTCTTCAGGGCCACACACAGGCACACATAAACTCATGCCATCTTCAAGAGTGTGCGGTGCACTATTTGCCATGCCTGGCCTGGTGCTGGGTTGGAATCCATGGCCTTGCGTCTTCTGGGTGGGCTCTTATATTGCCCTGGACAGTGCCTGAGGTCAGCGTGGTTTTCTGTGATTCACCCATGGTCGCATAAGCTTGGCCACAGGGTCTTAGGCCTACAGTGGCCTGTGTGGCTTCACTGAGCGATATTCCCCAGGTCAGGAGATTGATAGATGTCAGTTCTAGAAGGTGGCTGAGCAGCCCTTTGCAAATGTGCAGCGCTTGGCCGGGTCTGGCGGCTGTTGAGTCGATTGGCATGCTCACGGCCCACGCCTCCTGCTCAGGTTCCTGTATTCAGATGAGGTACAGATTGGGCCTGAGACGGTGATGACCACGCTGTACACCGCCAAGAAGTACGCAGTGCCCGCGCTCGAGGCGCACTGTGTCGAGTTCCTGAAGAAGCACCTGCGGGCTGACAATGCCTTCATGCTGCTCACGCAGGTGAGTGTGCTCACTCAGTGCCCAGTGACGCCTGGGGTTCTGCGTGTGGTGCGTGTGTGCCGTGTAACTACAAGGCTGGTACCAGGTGTCCTCAGCCACTGTCCACTTTCTGTTTGTATTTTTTGGGGGGTATTTTTTTTTTTTTTGGAGATGGAGTCTCACTATATAGCCCAGGCTGTCCTGGGACTCACTACATAGAACATACACCAGGCTGCCCTGAATTAACAGAGATCCTCCTGCCTCTGCCTCCCCAGTGCTGGAATTAAAGGTATGAGCCACCACTGCCTGGCTTTTTGTTTGTTTTGTTTCTTTCTCCTCTGGGACAATCTGGCTCAGCAGCCAGGATGCTCTGCTTTCCTGACCCCTCTGTCTCAACCCGAGGCCTGAGGTGACAGGCGTGTGCACCACACCCGGCTCCTCCACTTTAGTTTCCATTTTGTTTATTCATAAGGGATGTGTGCACAGTGTGGGTGTGGCCCGCCTGACAGGTGCTGACCTTCTCGCTCTCTCTAGGCTCGGCTCTTCGATGAGCCACAGCTGGCCAGCCTGTGCCTGGAGAGCATAGACAAGAACACGGCCGATGCCATTGCTGCTGAGGGCTTCACAGACATTGATTTGGGTGAGTCAGGCCCACGGGTCTTAGATCCAAGGATTGCTCTGGGCTTGGGTCAGGTTGGAGATCCTGATTTGAAGATGACAGGACACCCACCTCCTGGGTAACATGGTGGGCCTGAACGGAACAGATACCATGGGGCTTGGTAGCAGGGCCTGTGTCTGAGAATTTGGCCTCCTGTTCTGGGGTCAGTGTCATCCCTGCTGAGGGAGGCCACCTGGCCCTCTGCAGGGGTATCTGCAATGCACTGGAAGGGCCCTATGGGGTCAAAGCCACAGGAACCAATCACAGGGTGTAGGGATGCACTCCTATGATCTCAGCTCTCGGGAGGCTGAGGCAGAAGGATTGCTGTGAGTGCTAGACCTGCCTAGGCTGTAGAATGAGACCGTGTTTCAAAAAGAAAGAGGGCTAAGACTCAGCTAAGTTGGTAAACTGCTTCCCTATTACTTGCTAGCCCGTCACCCCAGCACTCAAGAGGTAGAGACAGGAGGGCCAGGGGTGTAAGGCCAATCTTGGTTACATAGTGATTTCAAGGCTTGGCTTGACTACTGAGACTGTTGAAGAAAGGGAGGAAGGGAGAAAGGCAGTGCTTAGGGAGGGCTGTTGGTCAATAAAACTTTATTGATAAACATGGACAGAGGGCCACAGTCGCCAAGCTCTGGCTGTGAGGTGGTTCTTATATGGTCTGGTCTGCATGTGACCCCTTACAGGCACAGGGGTTCACACAGCCTTCCTCTGCCACAGATACCCTGGTGGCAGTGCTGGAGCGTGACACCTTGGGCATCCGTGAGGTGAGGCTATTCAATGCTGTAGTGCGCTGGTCTGAAGCCGAGTGTCAACGGCAGCAGCTTCAGGTGACACCTGAGAACAAGAGGAAGGTGCTAGGCAAGGCCCTGGGTCTCATCCGATTCCCCCTGATGACCATTGAGGAGTTTGCCGCAGGTAATAGGCTTGCATGGCTGCCGTATGCCATCCTCCATGCCATCAGGCTGTGACTTGGGGACCCTGCCTGGGACCCATGACATCTTGGGGTCATGTCCTATCAACCACTCAGGATTCAGCTTTGGGCTGGGCTCTGTTGGTCAGTCGGTCACCTGGCACGCAGAGCCTGGAGTGGCTTCTAGAAGCTGCACCTGGTGAGGCCCTGGCTGTGAGGTAACCTGGTGTGTGGGCGGGCAGGCCCGAGCTCTCAGTGTGAAGAAGGGAGCTCTCCAGCAGGACTCTCGAGGGACCCTCAGAAGTGGGGGCTACCAGCCCAGCGTGTCCGGCAGAAGGACATTGAAGGGGGTTCTAGGAAGGAGGAACGCCTTAATTTGGTTGGGCCCTGAGAGTCAGATGTCCCAGCTTGAGGGGCAGGCCCTGAGTCTGCCGTACTTCGTGCGATCAGCCAGCCCTCTGCCCGCAGGCCCGGCACAGTCTGGCATCCTGGTAGACCGTGAGGTGGTCAGCCTCTTCCTGCACTTCACTGTCAACCCCAAGCCACGGGTGGAGTTCATCGACAGGCCCCGGTGCTGCCTGCGGGGCAAGGAGTGCAGCATTAACCGGTTCCAGCAGGTGGAGAGCCGCTGGGGCTACAGTGGCACCAGTGACAGAATCAGGTGGGGCCTCAGGACCCCAGGTGGGGAGGTGACCAGAAGGAAGGGCAGCAGGAACTGGGCATGGTCCTAAATGGGGAGTGTGCCCTCCCCACAGCTCTGGGCTGCCGGGTTCTCCCATGGCTGCTCCAGTTGCTCACCCTCATGGGCCCAAGGCGTTAAGCCATCTGCCACTCACTTCCTTCTGCAGGTTCTCTGTCAACAAGCGCATCTTTGTGGTGGGCTTTGGGCTCTATGGATCCATCCACGGACCCACTGATTATCAAGTCAACATCCAGGTGAGCACCCTGCCAGCCTTCCGGCCATGCTCACAATTGGCCCTGTGCCCCTACCCACAGCCACTTCACTCTTGTCCCTTTAGACCCTCTCGCCACACTCATGCCACACCTCCTCTCCTTGAGACCTTGCCCAGAGGTCCCACCCACAGACCCTCATCAGTACCGCCTGCTGAGCAGCCTTCCTTCCCCAGATCATCCACACAGACAGCAACACGGTCCTCGGCCAGAACGACACTGGTTTCAGCTGCGACGGCTCCGCCAGTACCTTCCGTGTTATGTTCAAGGAGCCCGTGGAAGTCCTACCCAATGTGAACTATACCGCCTGCGCCACACTCAAGGTGGGGTCATGCTGTACTTGAGGGCACTGTCCCGTCCCTGCAGGCTGTGGGTACCCCTTTTTATCCCCCCCACAGTCTTGAGGACTTCCTGACCTCACTGTGCCTCCCTCTCCCTGCCAGGGCCCAGACTCTCACTATGGCACCAAAGGCCTACGCAAGGTGACCCACGAGTCACCCACCACGGGGGCTAAGACCTGCTTCACCTTCTGTTATGCGGCCGGGAACAACAACGGCACTTCCGTGGAAGACGGGCAGATCCCTGAAGTCATCTTCTACACCTAGGCCATTTTCCACCCAGGTCACCCCTCTCCACCACTTCTCCCATCGTCATGGAAGGGGCTGCCTTGTGTCCACAGTGACAAGTGTGACCGCCTGTCCAAGGCACTGGGGAGGTGGTCGGGCCATGGGCTGGGCCCTGTCAAGACAATCCCTCAGTCTTGGGGGCAGAGTGGGCTTGGCCCTGGATGGACAGCTGTTGGGGTCAAGGGCGGTGGTTTGGGAGTCGGGGTTTCCCACTCTGGTTCCTGCAGCTCAGGGCAGCAGCCAGCTCCGTGCCCAGGGCACTGCAACCATTCGTCCGTTCTCTTAAACTGCACACTGCAATGCATTCAAGCCCACACTCAGCTGGAGCCTGTGCTTGGGCCTGTCCTTCAGCTGATGGTTTGGGTTTCATGTTCCTTCTGTTCTCCGCTGCTCCCTGGGGACCCCAGGGCCTGACCTGTGTGCACTGAGGCCACCTGAAGCTCTGGCCTCCTGGACATGGGCAAGTGCAGGGCACTGGTCAGTCCTGAGGAGCCTTGCTGGAAGCTCTACCCCAGTGTGGGTGACATGTGGGCCACCGTTGCTGCTCCTCCCAGCGGTGACGTGCAAGACCATTGTCGTCCAGCCTCTGTGGGCCAGCTCCTCCCCAGTGTGGCCTGGAGGGCTGGAGTAGCAGGTTGAGCCCCATCAAGACACACTGGGCCTCCAGCTGGCCTGCTGTGGCACCCAGGGTACCACAGAACACCCCTGTGTGAACCATAGCCCTGGCCCTCTAAGGCCACCAGGCACCCTGTCCAGTGATGCCCTAGGAGGCACAGTCCCCTATCTGGGGTCCCCTTCCTTCATGTCTCTGTACCTGTGACCTCCTACCCAGATCCCATGTCCTCCCCAAAGCCATGGGAGGTGAGCTCTCCTCACTGTGTCCCCAAATGATTTTTTTAAATAAAGGAGAGAAACATCCGCCTTGAGCCTGCACACTGTCACACTGTCTGCGTGCTGTGCGGCTGGGGTGGGCGCCTTGGCCACCATGCTGCTCCCTCCTAAGAACACCTTCACAGTGTGCCCACGGAGCAGAGGCAGGCAGCCAGAGCCAAGACCTGGGAAGGGAACAGAAGCTGGAGGTCCTGGGATACATGACACTTTCCTTCAAACAGAAAAGGGGGCACTGAGATGGTTCAGTGGTAAAGGGCACTTGCTGCTCTGGTAGGGACCTGGGGTCCCAGCCCCTGTGCTGCCTCCGCTGCTCCTGTGCGCACAGGCGTGACTTAAGATGTTACAAATAAGTCTTTTGCCAGGAGGTGAGGGCGAACACTAATCTCAGCACTCAGGAGGCAGAGGCAAGTGGATCTCTGTGAGTTCAAGGCCAGCCTGGTCTGCACAGAGAAACCATGCCTTCCAAAACAAAAAAGAAAAACAAAACAACCAAAAACAAAAAACCAACCAGTGAAAGCAGTGTGACAACACAGCAGAGGAGCTAAGGGCAAAGCCGCTTCCTCCAAGCCTGACCCCGACTCCAGGTGGAAGGGAGGGAAGAATAGACTGCAGAATGGTGTCCGGGACCCAAGGGGCCTGGGGCACAGTACCCTCCCCAGCCACACGGGACAAATGCCTACTGAAGAAATGGCCAAAACACATGGGAGTCTGCTTTTCATTTTCTTTTCTCTTTTTTTGGTTTTTGAGACAGGGTTTCTCTGTAGCTTTGGAGCCTGTCCTGGAACTAGCTCTTGTAGACCAGGCTGGCCTCGAACTCACAGAGATCCGCCTGCCTCTGCCTCCCGAGTGCTGGGATTAAAGGCATGCGCTATCACCCGGCTCTGCTTTTCATTTTCTGTTGCTGGGACAAACTGACCGAGGCTGTGTGCGTTCCGAGAGGATTATTCACCTGTGTGCATGTGTGAGATCAGGGGTTAACCTGGGTTGTCTCCTCTCTGGACTGTGGGCAGTGCACTAGCTGACCAATCTCCTGTCAGTGTCTTCCGTCTCTCCATATGAGTCCTGAGACCCTCTCTGCCACATCTGGCTTCCTATGAAGTTTGGAGATCTGAAGTCAGGTGTTTGGTCTTGACTGGTGGCTTCGGGTTTCTGTTGCTGGATTAGCACCATGACCGCCGCAGTTTGGGGAGAACACAGTTCATCACTGAGGGAAGTCAGGGCAGGAACCAGGCAGGGGCTGATGCAGGGGCTGTGGAGGACCCCCTGCAAGTTCTTCAAGGCTTGCTGAGCCTGGAGCATAGGCCTGGGATGGCACCGCCCACAGTGGGCTGGGCCTGAACACGTCAATCCATTTGCCCAGAGGTCAATCTGGTCCAGATTTTTTCTCAGTTGAGACTTCCTCTTCCCAATGAATGACTCTAACTTGTGTCAAGCCATCATAACTAAAGATAGGTGACAAGCCATCTCACCAGTTCCAGAGACTTAGACACACTTCCAGCCCTTAGCTTCACTGTGGACACCACTGGGAACTCTTGGGAGAGAGGCCGTAGGAGTACAGCACATAGGGAGGAGCTCTTAGGGACCACTCTGTCTCTCGAGACACAACCCAACCCAACCCGAGTGTCTTGAGGGTGCATTTTACATACAAGGACTTTTTATTTAGAGATTTATTATGTATAGTGTTCTGCCTCCATGTGTGCTTGTACCCCAGAACAGGGCACCAGATCCCATTACAGATGGCTGTGAGCCACCATGTGGTTGCTGGGAATTGAACTCAGGACCTCTGGAAGAGCAGCCAGTGCTCTTAACCTCTGAGCCATCTCTCCAGCTCTCCACAAGGACTTCTGAGAGCAGATTGTTTTAAAATTTATTTAATTTGTTTTTGTTTTTCAAGACAGGGTTTCTCTGTGTAGCCCTGGCTGTTCTGGAACTCGCTCTGTAGACCAGGCTGGCCTGGAACTCAGAGAGATCCACCTGCCTCTGCCTCCTGGGTGCTGGGGTTAAATGTGTGCACCACCATCACCCAGCAATAAAATATATTTTTATAAAAGATTTCTGCCAGGCAGTGGCAATACACGCCTTTAATCCCAGCACTGGGGAGGCAGAGGCAGGCAGATCTCTGTGAGTTCGAGGCCAGCCTGGTCTACAGAGCTAGTTCCAGGACAGGCTCCAAAACTAGAGAAACCCTGTCTCGAAAAACAAAAAGGGCTGGAAAGGTGGCTCAGAGGTCTTCCAGAGGTCCTGAGTTCAATTCCCAGCAACCACATGGTGGCTCACAACCATATGGTGCTCTCTTCTATCATACAGACAGAATACTGCATACATAATAAAGATTTCTGTGCCGTCTATCTGTGGTGCCCAGGAACTGGTTACACACGTGCTTCAGTGGTGACTTGGGCTCCTGATACTGACCGTTCTACCCTCTCCAGCCCCTTGTCTTCTTACTCCTGGCTTGCTTCTTACCTCCATCCTCCCTTCTCCCACAAACCCTTTTTTATTTTTTGGTAGGTGGTACCTGTGTAGGGACCCATCCTCAGCAATGGAAAGGGAAATGTCCCAGCAAGCAGCGAACTCAGATTTCCTCTTCTGTTTTCTGGTCCTCCTGGTCCAGTCTTTCATTCTGCAGCAGGGCAATGCCGGTTCCTGTTCCTCAGGATGTGGTTCCTGACCTCAAGTGGACTTCGTGTCTGCAGCGGTCCTTTCCAGACCCCTGCTGATATTCTCAGAGTGGCTGATCAATCCGGACTTGTCCACCTTCTTGGGAAATGCTGGGTTCCTCGGGCTTGGGAGCAGCAGCCTTCCTGCCCTACCCAATCCCCACAGCCTCTTCCATCCTTCCTGGATCAGCTAGGGCCCAGCTACTCCAGGACTCCAGTGAGCCAGCAGGGATCCTCTTGTCCCTAGACCTAAATGTCCTATATGGGTTACAAAGACCAAGCCCACACTTGGGGATGGTTTCATTTTCTTTTTAATTTTTTTTTTTTTAAAAAAAGCCCCTAAACTCTATGGCTTCAAGGAAGCGCCGGAGAAACATAAGTTCATTTCTGTACACGTTGTAAAGCAAGAACTCAGCTCCCATGGGGACTGCCTCTCTGCTGCCCCAGGTAGGGCGCTAAGGCGATTCTGTCCCGTGGGCCCAGCACGCAGAGACAGGTCACGGCTGCCCTGGCTCCCGTCCTGCGCTCCACCCCAGCTTTGGTAGCGCACGTGCCTCCCCTGGCGGCCAAGGCCTCACGGCCTCCCCATGTAACACCCACACCCCGGGCCTGCCCCACTCGAGAAAACGGCCTTTGGATCGAGGGGACAAGCTGGACTTTATGAGCTAATGGGGGCGCAGCGGGGACGGCGCGACGCTTCTCTCCTGGTTTTAAATAGTTAATGCTCTCGAAGGGGACGAGACATGGGCGTAGAGATTTCCGCCAAAGTCCTGTGTGAAGGAAGTGACCCCAAATCCCCAAAGATGGTGCCTGCAGTCGGGCCAAAGAGCCCCATGCCACCAAGGACACTGCCAGCCTCCTGGACACCCGCCTGGCGATCTTGAGCAGCGGCTGCACCCACCCTCACTTGTGTCTCTGCAGTGATTTTCTCTTTCTCCTCTTAAAGAAGCAGCAACACCTGGGGGGTGACACAGGTTAAAAGGACAAAGTGAGGATTGATAAGGGGACAGAGTGACAAGGGGTGATGGGATTAAAGGTGACACAGGGCATTGATATGGGGTGGGGGTAACTGGAGAATGGTGATGCAGGGGTGGAAGTGACACGTGATGAAGTAGAAGGTGACTGGGCAGTGACAGAGCCTTACTTGGTTTCATCCGCCACCTCTACTTCTGCGGGGGCTGCGATGGGGGCGTTGGAGTGGCCCGCGGTGGGGTCATCCGCGTTCAGCTCTCCGTTAGTGGAGTTCAGTGCCTGGGGGTCAGTGGGTACCAGGCTAGCACCCTGCTCACCGGCCTCCATCCCCTCCAGGACAAGTCCCCCGCCCGGCCCTCACCTGGTTCTTGCTGTGGGGTTGAGCTTTGTCGCGATGAGGTGGCTGGGAGGGCATGTCAGTGTGGACGGTGCCGATAGGTGTCGGCTGCGAGAGCAGATGTCAGGACCGGATGGAGCCGCAGGCTCCGCTGCAGCCCCAGGACAGTTCCTGACCCGAGCCCTCAGGAGGACGGCCCCTCCTACCGAAGCTCCTGCCCACATATACCGTGGGGATAGGGGCTCCCGAACTGGTGTCCCTGCAGACCCACACTCGCACCCCGCACGTGAGTTCTAACCCGAGGGTCTCTCATCACCTCCACGTACCAGAGGCTTCCCGGCCCAGTCGTACTCGTAGTCGAACACGTAGCCGCTGCGGTCGAAGAGGTCGGTGAAGAGCTTCCTCAGGTAGTCGTAGTCCGGCTTCTCGAAGAAGTCCAGGCGCCGTACATAGCGCAAATAGGTGGCCATCTCCTCTGCAAAGACATGGGCCAGGGGGTGTGGTCACATGGGCAGCCCAGTCTGCGGCCACACCGCGGGACGGAGCCAAGGGGCATTGCCGCGGAATCCTCACCTGGGAAGCTCTCACACAGCGCCTCAATGGGCGTGGCGCGCTTGGTGTCACCAATCTTCTGGTAGCGCTCCTTCAGCGTGTCGGCCTGCGTGATGTGAGCTTGGTCAGGGTCAGCGCCCATCCCCACGCCCCTCCCCCACCCGGGAGTCCCCGCCCACCTTGAGTCCCTGCCAGGGCAGGCTCCCACGCAGGAAGTACATGAACATGTGTCCCAGCGCCTCCAGGTCATCCCTGCGGCTCTGCTCTGCGGGCACAGCACGGGCTCAGCACCGCCCCGGCCCCGCCCCCATCCCCCCACTGCAGCGCTGCTCACCCTTGCCCAGGTGTGTGTTGATGCTCATGTAGCGCGCCGTGCCCGTCAGGCTCTTGTGCTCGCGGTATGGGATGTGCTTCTTGGTCTCAGGGTCGATGTACTCCTTGGCCAGCCCGAAGTCGATGATGTGGATGGCGTGCTGCCGTTTGCTGCCCGGCCGCCCGACCAGGAAGTTCTCTGGCTTCACGTCGCGGTAGATGAGGCTCTTGGTATGCACATACTCCATGCGTGTGATCTGTGGGGACCTGGGTTCAGCACCCAGGCCCTGCCCCGCCTATCCACCCCGCCCCGCCAGCCCCACCCCTCCGCACCAGCTGGATGGCAATCATCAACACAGTCTTCAGTGTGAAGGTGCGGTCGCACAGGTCGAACAGGTCCTCCAGGCTGGGCCCCAGCAGCTCCAGCACCATGGCATTGTACTTCCCGCACGGGCCAAAATAGTAGACCTGAGGGACGCCCTCTGCGGAGGAAATGCGCGTGCTGGACACCTGGAGCCCCTGCCTGGGCCACACACTGTGCCCGTCTCACCAGTGCCCATGTCCCCCATGCCTGCCTCACCTGCTGTGCTAAGCTGCTTGTAGAAGCGGTACTCCAGATGCAGCTGTGGGGCCCGGGACTTGATGGGCTCCTGCAGGACAGGGGACTGTTACCCAGGCCCTCCTTCTGGGCCTGGGGTGCTTGGCTGGGCAGGGCAGGGCAGGGAAGGGTACACTCACCAGCTTGATGGCCACGTACTCGTTTGTATACAGGTTCTTTCCTGGGGGGAGGGCAATAGAGACAGCATGAGGGCTGTGGGCTGAGGAGACCGCTGCGCCCAGTCCCTCCCAGCTTCCCAGGAACCCTGCACTGCACCTCACTACCTGTGCGCAGTCATGGGGAGAGGTCTACCTTGGGCCCCAGCACGTCATGAAAGAACCCCTCCTCACATTGGAGTCAGCCCCAGAAAACCACACATACTACCAATATGGCTGGCTGAGTGGAGGTGGCGCTTGGTCCCCATGCTGCCGATCCCACCCTGGTGAATCCAGCAGTAGGACCTGCTCCATGGTCTGCCTCTCCTGCAGGGCTCACATCTGCCACACCTGGGCAGACCTTACCAGTCTCCCAACATCCATGTTTACCTCAGCATCACAAAGGCCACCTCCAGGGTCACACCCCAGTGGCTGCACCTGCCACTCCTGAAGGGAAAAGATGTTCCTACCACAGTGGCTCTGCACAAGCAGGCAGAGCCACTGGGAAGGTCCCATGGCCAGGCTGTGCCCAGCCCCAGCCAGCTACCAGCCATGGCGCAGCCCTCTGCCCTGGTTGCCCTGGACGTCTCTATCACCCGCCAGCCACCCAGTGCTTGCCATCAGGGCCCTCTGGTGACGGCCTGCCACCTCCTGTGACCCACCAGAGCGCCCCAGGCTGTGAAAGGTGCAGCGCCATGAAGTTTCTTCCAAGAGGAGGCTCAGTGACGGTCCACGTTCCCACCCCTCCACCTCACAATGACTGTCTCTTGCAAGAACAGCCGGGCCAGCTGTCACCTGGGAGAGCCTAAATCTGTGCACTTGTCCCTGGGCTGGGCCTCTATGGAGCTGTGCACTTGTTCCTGGGCTGGGCCTCTATGGAGCCGTGGCTCTCACATGACGGGAGTAGGGCTTGTCATCTGCGGCTGTCAATGCCCGCCCATGAGCAGGTGTCTCCAACTTTAACCACTTCAGGGTCACTTTTGCTCTGTGGCATTCCTCTGTCTCTGCTGAAGACAGCCTCCGCTGACCCAGCCCTGCTCTCCTGCTGGCCTGCCTGGAGCAGCCAACGGAGCTGTTGAGAGACTCAGGGTGGGTGCTTGGCTGCAAGCTGACAAGTTCAAGCTCCCACAACCAGCGCGGTGGGAGGAAAGAAACGGGACTCCCCAGAGCTGTCCTCTGACCCACAGGGTCCCGCATGTCTGCTCCCAACATATATACAATTAACACTTAAGCGTGGGTGGGGCTGTGGAGATGGCTCAGCAGGAAAACCTGCTCTTCCAGAGGACTGGGGTCCAGGGCCCAGCACCCACAAGGGGGCTCACAACAGCCTCTAACTTCAACTCTGGAGGGTCCAGTGCCCTCCGGCTCCCCTAGGTATGCATACAAAACACCCATACACATCAAACAAAAATTTTTAAAAAACTCTTTTTTAAAAACAAAACATTTGTGGGGGGGGGCTGGGCATGGTAGTACACACTTAATCCCCGCACTGGGAAAGCAGAGGCAGGTGGGTACCTGTGAATTCTGGCTAGCTTGGTCTACACAGTGAGCTCCAGGCCAGTGGGACCCTGTCTAAAAAGAAAAAGGAGGACAGGGGACAGGACTATGGCCCCATAAGTGGAAGAAAGTTACGCAGACATACGGGCTTCAATTTTCCCATTTAATGAACAATTATCTCTACAGATCCAAGGGGCTCAGTGGCCCCAGGCCAGACATACAGACCTCCTGGAGTAAGGGCCAGGATAGCTCCACACTTGAAGAGGATGAAGGCTCAGGCAAGAGGCACCCCATACTCGCCAGGGAAATGAACACCCTTGCAGCTTACTCTAACCGGTGGGGCATGGGGAGAGGACACAAGCTCTGGACCTGCTGCCCAGGCTGACCTCCTCAGTATTCTGAGTGATGTAAAGTTAGAGCTGGGGGACAGGGAAGGCACTGGCTCACACTAAGCACACATCACCACTGCGTCCTAACCTGCATTCACAGTATACACAGCAACTCTGAGCAGCCAGCAGTGAGGGCTGACCCTGTGCTCCAACAGAGGTCAAGATGCACAAGCTGGTGCAGTCAGCACAGGGAGCACCAAGCATCTGAGCACATAAGCACAAACCCTACAGTCAGGCTCCTGCACAGGGTGCAGTGGAAACCCTTTGGGACTCACACTGCCCAAGCCCCTATACAGATCTGTACCGAGACCGGAGGTGGTGTGCGGCCACCCCAACTGCCTGAGGCCAGGGGTCCCTTAAAGTGCTTGGCCACGTGCACCTGGCATGCATGTATTCGTGCTTGCCTGTGTGCGCGGCTGTGCGTTCAGGGCTGCGGTCTGGCATACCCATCACAGCAGAGGGACTATTCTCAGCTGGGCCTCGGGGGACACCTGCGGCTGCAGACTGCAGGGGCCCTGCACCCAGATGGGGTCCTAGCTGGCCCTGAACAGGCCAGTGAGTGCAACACCCAGCAATACCCTCCCACGGGAGAGGAAGGGACAGCTGAGCACACGGCAGCTGTGTCCTCCACACCAGCTTTCTACAGTCAGCCCCGGGCTGACTGGACGGCAAGTGTCACCTGATCAGGAGTGGAGAATGGCAGCTTTGATAAGGCGGCTGCCAGCCACTGTGCTCCGGGCCCTTAGCTCTCTGCTCCCCAGGCCCAGCTCCAGGTGACATCCGGGAACCTGAGCCTGATGGTCTGCACACGAGGTCGATGTCTTTTATCTTAAGGAGCTGGGCTGGGCACCTGCACACAGGTCTTCTCTAACCTACACAGGGCCAGTCGCCTAAGAGGGAGGCACACGGGCTCAGCACCAGGCCCTGTGGACCAGGCAGAGGCTGTACAGTGACACCAGCCACAGCAGCAGACACTGGTCTCTGCAGCTCAGAAGCCAGAGGAAGGGAAGCTGTGACCCCGTCCTGCCCTTTGTAGACAACCACCACAAAGCCAGCCTAGTGACAGACCAGAGACAGTGTATGCAGGGCTTACCTAGGCGAAGCTCTCCGAAGTTCCCACAGCCTATCTTCTTGCCGACTCGGAAATTGGGGCCCACCATCAAGACCCCTGAGCTGGTCCCCGAGCTGCGGACGCCATGGTTGCTCCGGCTTGTGCCGGTCTTGGACATTCTCCGGCCCTCCTCCAACTCCCCCTTCCCTCCTTTCTTGTCAAAATCCATAAGTTTGTGGTACCCTGGCCTCTCCACGGTGACTCTGCCGTGAGATCCGAGTGCGAAACCTGAGCTCGCGCCCGGCCTAGTACACCATTGCGCCCGGTGGCCCCTGGGCTCCCGGCTATTGACGCCCGGGTGTGCTCGCAGGCCCGGCTGCGGTGCTCATCTTGGTGGCCTCAGGGTCGCTTGCAGGGAGAGAAGACATTCTGCCAACAGGTCCCACCGCCTGAAATCTCGTGGTGCCCCACTGTGAAGAAACAGAGGCACAGGTTAGCGGACAGAGTGGACAACAAGGTCAGAGATCGCAGCAAAGGCTACTGTGGTGTGGCCAGGCAAAGGCTGGCAGAAGCTAGAGATGATGGTGGAGTAGCCATGTGTCCTACTTGCCACGTGACTGCCATCAAGTGGCACAGGCCCCTTGGAAACCTAAAGCAAGAAAGGAAAGCCAGATCCAGGATAAGAGGTGACCCATGGGCCCGAACACACCAAGAGCTGCCAAGACAGGGAAAGTGGCAGGTGGCAGAGCAGACGGTGTCCCTGTAGCTGCAGGAGCCACACCTGACCTAGAGGGCAAGTGATGGGACTCCAGTCATGCAGGCGGGCACGGCAGGAAGGCACATGGCACACAGTGCTGGCTGAACAGGGAAGGCTTGGCAGGGATCCAGGCAGTGGGTGCCCACCCCTCTGCCCTGACCAGCATCTCTTAGCCCAAGAACTCGACTGGCCAGGAACTCACTGGGTAGCCCAGGCCGCCCTCGAGCTCAGAGATCTGCCAGCCTGCTTTTTATGTGGGTGCAGAATTACATCCAGATCTCCATACTTTCAAGGCAAACACTTCAGCAACCATCTGCCCAGGCCTTGGGTTTGGTTTTGTTTGAGACTCTGAGAGATGAGTTTACAAGTGTGTTCTAACACAAACGGTCATACAGGGGAATTCTCACCCACCAGGCATGTGTAGATGTGCTCTTGGGGCACATCTGGAGGGGCCCCCAGCATCCCATCCCCATGCACTGGGGTCCCCTCCCAGCACCATCAGGCAGTAGTCATGTGTTTGCTTGCTGACTTCTATTTACACATGGCTCCGCTGGGGCTGGGTTGTGGCTAGCAGCCAGCCCGCTGATACAGTGAGGGACGGAGACCACAGCGGCCATCGCATCATTCCAAGCCCTCACTGACAGCACCTCCCACATACTGATCCTCCTCAATGCAGGGCATAAGGAAACCCTGGGCAGTGAGCCTGGCTGCCCAGTGGAAGAGTCTAGCCTCCTTCATGGGCGTGCAGCAGGTACCTCTCCTAAAGATAAAGGGAGCTCTGAAGTAGGGCCGACTCTATGGGGGTGCATGTGTCCCGCTGGGCTGGAGGCCAGCCCATGTGGGTTTCTACAACGTGAACAGCTACACCACAGGCTACCAAGGATCTACACTCCACCGAAGACACAAAAGCCCAGCACCCTGGGGCAAGCATTCCCCTCCCCACTATGGAGGCTATGGGAAGGAGCTCCTGGGGGCTTTGCAGAGGCTTCAACAGGCGAGGCCTCTCCTCTTGCCCTCTCCTCACCAGGACACGGACTCCCAAGAGCATGGGAGGCAGCAGAAGGCCTGCCTGGGAGACTGCTCTGATGGGGTGCTACCACTGTGGGCCTCCAGGATGGTGAGGACAGTGTGCCTCAGGACCTGCTCCAGGACCCATGTGCCACCAGGAGCAGGTGTGGGGAGAGGTGGGCAGAGGCTGCACCTGGGCCAGCTGAGTCTGATGAAGCAGAAAACCCATCTACTCCTCACTCTCACCCAGCAAGGGGCACACCTGGGCAACTGTCACTCCGAATACTCCCTCCAGAGCCTCTGTGCCCACACATATGACCACCATGAAGTCCATGGCTACCTCACTGACGGATTCCCTTCCCATTAGGAAGCCTTACCAGGCTTCTCACTGTGGCTCAGCAGGCAGAGCACCTCCCTAGTGTGCAGGAAGCTGTGAGCATCCCTAACACAGCATCCCAATGCAGAGATGCACAGCATCATCTCAACGCGCAGGGGCAGAGGCAGGAGGCCCAGGAGCTCAAGGCCAGTCTTGACTATTTGAGACCCGGCTCTCAAAACATCACAGGTCAACAAGATGACGGCTCAGTGGGTAAGGCTGCCTAATGCTGAATTTGGTGACCCCCTGGTGGAAGGAGACAATGGTCCTCCATACATGCATTCGCCCTATAAACACATGCTAAGTAAATACAAACAACTGTAAAAGCTGCACATACACAGAAGCACTCTCAGGGGCTGCACGGGGAGGCTCTACCTGTCAGGGGTGATGTACTCAGAAGAGAAGGGAGCATTTAAAAAGGGTGCAGACATCACAGGGAGCAGCCCTTACCAGCACTTGTCCTGTTACAAACCTCCACACCCCTCAAGCCCCAGACAAACATGACCGACACTGAGAGCAGCCTGGGGAGCCAGGTGTCCCCTGCCCATACAGCATTCCCTACTTTCCCAAGTGCACCTCTGCAGAGGGCAGATGAAGTCCCACCATGGGGCCCAGCAGCACGGGAGAGCCGGATGAAGCAGGCAGCACTGAGCAGGAGCAGTGAGTAATATCAGGAGACCTAGTGCATGGACACCTGGCTGTGTCAAATGCAAGGACTGGTAAAGACATCAATGTTGGGGATAAGGTGCCACCCACTCATGCATGGCCACATCACAAGGACATGGGGCACTCCAGATCACCAGAGGCAGCAGGGCCACTCCAAGGATTAGGGAGAAAGGTACCCAGATGAGGCGGAGTCCCTTCAGGCCGGAGGGGCCACAGGAGTTAGCAGTGGCAGGGCAGAGTGCCACTTTCTTCTGGGGAGACAGACAGCCCTAATCTGAGGGAATGGGGCAGGCCACTGTGCCTTCCTTAGCATGGCTGGAGGATGCAAACTTGTGACCTGCAGAGCTGCCTGTTGCAGGCACAGCAGCCTTAGGCCTAGGACTCACCACCTGAACGTGACCCTCATGAGGCACCTGAGCTCAATGTGGGTTCCTGACTCCATTGCCCACTAACTCCATGTGTGGTGGGCAAGACCTAGGTGACAACACCAATTGCCGCAGTCAGCAGCCAACAGGCAGCGTGTGGTCTATCTGGGGGCATGGTCAACTAGGACACGCAGAAGGAACGGGCACCTACAGGACGGCACATGAGGGTCAGAAGGACTCTGCACAGGACAGCAGGCACTGGCGGGCTCACGGCAGGCTGGAAGAAGCAGTGCCCTTGAACCACTGTAGGTGTTTAGGGGTCAGTAAGTGCGCTGCCCCATCCTGAGCGGGTGCGCACCCATCCGCCGCTGCTTCTCACTCACAAGAACTATGCAGACGTGGGCTGTGGCAGTCCGTGATGCCCAGGGGAGTAAGGACACCACCACAGACAGCTGTCACTCCAATACAGAGGGTCAGTGAGACACACAACCTTGGTGACAAGCAGTTGTGTCTCAGGCACACCTGAGCATGTGAAGAATGACCTGGGACCCCAGAGAAGAGGAAATGCCACCAGTCCTGGCTCTGGATGAAGTCTGTAGCTAGAAATAGACCTAGGAAGACAGGCAGGCTTTCCCAGCCCTAAATAAAGCCTCCCTGGGAGGACCCACAAGGCCCAGAGCCCAGGCTGTCCCCAGGGGTGAGCCCAGGCTCAGGGTCAATGCTGGACTGGCCTGGGCAAGACTAGGCTGGAAGTCAGCTACAGGGTGCGCACTCAGGGAGCTGGCGGACAGCAGGTTGGATTCCCACCAGACACACCCCTCCTTGCAAGGCCCCAGCACGAACCTGCCCTGTTCTTTTTGGGGTCCCCCATCTTGCTGGGACCCCAGCTGCTCCCCTGCTGGAGGCCCCCAAGCCTCTTCCCTGCATCTCCACTCAGTGATGTCACAGTCCCTAGCTGACGTCACCGGCAGTTCCCAAGCTAGACCTGGTATCCAGCTGAGGGGACAAGCAGGGACAACACCCAACATGGGACAAGCCGTGGGTGGGGATCCGGCTGCAGCCCCAGGGCTATTGCACCTGCGTGGCAGCCCAACATGGACTTCCTGTTCCTTGGAGACCCAAGCTGCGACACAGCAGGACTCCCCAGCACCAAGTCCTGGAAAACAGCTAGAGAAACTTGGGGTCCAAACCAAGAAAGGAAAGGAGTGTGGCCTACAAGGTGTGGTGCTACCTGGCCAGTGGGCAGAGGGGCTGCATATTAAGTTGGGATCTGATGACCAAAACAGATATATGTTTGCCCCATGAGGCTGATGGGGGGGGGGGACTCCTACACAGGCCCATGCAATGGCCAGACTTCTCAGTACCTTGTCTTTAGAGAATGGTACCCCAAATACCACCACAGCTCACCTGCTCCTGGTCATGCATCACTGTCCCTAAAGATGCAGAGAGAGCAGCTGGGGATGAGTGTGAGGAGCCACTGTGGTGGTGGGGATGAGTGTGAGGAGCCACTGTGGGGGGATGAGTGTGAGGAGCCACTGTGGTGGGGGTGAGTGTGAGGGGCCACTGTGGTGGGGGTGAGTGTGAGGAGCCACTGTGGTGGGGATGAGTGTGAGGAGCCACTGTGGTGGGGATGAGTGTGAGGAGCCACTGTGGTGGGGATGAGTGTGAGGGGCCACTGTGGTGGGGATGAGTGTGAGGGGCCACTGTGGTGGTGGGCGTGCTTCTGTGCAGCTGAGGCTGCACTCTTCTGGACAGGGACAGTGCAGCCCCTGCCAGTGTGGGGCTCACCAACACCTGGGCTGACAGTCCTCAGAAAAGGGCTGAGGGCCTGGACTACAGTACTGGGAGACCTGTGTGCGCCAGTGAGGGTCTAAGACCATCTGGGGAACCCATCAACAGACTCCAGAAGAGATGGCCAACGCCAGCCACGTGAGCCACCATATCCGCCATGCTCAGACACACTAACACAACTGGCCACGCACTGACACAGGATGGCACATGGAATTATCAGGAGTCACAGCCCAGAACCAACGCTGGGTGCACACAGGCCTGACAATCGGTGTGCATTCCATATGGGCAAAGAATCAACCACTACCCTGCTCTGTGTGCCTCTGACACCCAGACATCTCTACAGCATAAATTACAGAAAGGAGCGACTGCAGGCGAGGATGAGCAGGAGGGACACGGCCTCAGGGTCCAAGGGACCTCCTGACCTAAGTCTCAGTGAGAGTGACTCCGCTCTTAGGAAACCATGGGCCATGGGTGCTGTGCTCAGCACTCACAGACCTGTCGAAAGCCACAAAGCTAGCATCAGCTGGCACAAAGCTGCGTACAGGTACAGACTATGGCCTACAGCAGAGGCCCGCGTGCTTCCCACAACACCCAGGATACTATGACAGGAAATGATCGCATGGACTACCAGTTCCAGTGGGGCTCAGATCAAGCCCATGTTTTTTTTTTGGTTTTTGTTTTTGGTTTTTTTTTTTTTTTTTTGGTTTTTCGAGACAGGATTTCTCTGTGGCTTTGGAGCCTGTCCCAGAACTAGCTCTTGTAGTCCAGGCTGGCCTCAAACTCACAGAGATCAGTTTGCCTCTGCCTCCCTAGTGCTGGGATTAAAGGTGTGTGCCACCACCTCCCGGCCAAGCCCATGCTCTGAAGGACAACTCAGTCATAGGCTCCTGCCCAGCAGGAGATTCAGGGGTAAAGGGGGTTTGTCCCCTGGAATTCTCCAAATGTCACCAGAAGCAGTCAGGGTGGTTCTCAGGAACAGCCTGGGACCTGCAGTACTGCAGTCTCAGGCACGAGCCAGGCTGGACCAATGTGCACATGCGCCTTCCTGGATAACTCTCCATCTTCTACCGAGCCATCTCGCATTTGAATCCACAGCTTGCCACTAGCTAGCATGGGCAGCTCCGTGTAAGGACTTGGCCCCACCTCCAAGGCCCTGGGCCCACAGCTGGCCACTGTGCCCCATCTGGCATCTAAGTGAGTGCTGGGGAGCTGAGTTTGAGCACTGCTTCGCCCACTGTCTTCCCCAGCACTTACCCAAGCCGGCCTTAACGCCTGATCCTCCTGCCTCCTAAGTGTGGGGAAGACAGGCATGAGCCACCATGCTTGGTCTTGACATTTTAATACCAATTTAATACCAGTATACTGGGGAGGGGGAGAGCTGTCCAGGCGCACACAGTGTGTGGAGGGCCTAGCACCAGGTGAAGCGCAGGCTGGATGCACACAGCCACCCACCCACGGGGGCGCGCCTCCACAGGAAGCACAGGCCATAGACATGGTGAGCGGAAGAGAACAGGCCAGCGCCTGGGGCTGCAAGCCACCTGCAAGCTCGGTGCTCGATGAGACCCAGTTACTCTGATCCCAGTCCCTCTGTGCTTGGGGCAACTGCGGACTCTGGGGGCTCCTGGCACAGCCAACCCTGTGGTCCTGATTCCTGCACATGCCCCCCAACCTGTATAAACACCTGAAGACCCTTACAGGCCTACACCTGAGCTAGGGTTTTCTTTAGCTGTCCCAGGGGTGCCCCAATCTTCCTGTAACCCCAGGAGAACGTGCACACTGCAAAGTCCCAGGAGCCAGGGAGTTCAAGGCTAGCCTCAGCTACAGACACCAGCCTGGTGACCTGAGATGCTGCCTCAGAACCTACAGCAGGGCTCAACAACAGTTTCGCTGGGTGGTGTGGCACAAACCTACACCCCAGCATTCAGGAAACTGGGGCAGGCTGGACTACATGGAGTTTAGAGTCAGCTTTGACTAGAGTTGCTATCCTGTCTCAAAAGTAGAAAACTGCTGGTGAAATGGCTCAGTGGGTAAAGCGCTCGGTGAAAACCCAACGCCTGACTTTGATCTCTAGAAACTGTATTAAAGTGGAAGGAGCCAGCCTGGTCTACACAGCAAGCTCCAGGACAGCCAGGGATACAGAGACCCCTATGTCAAAAAAACAAAAGCTCGCCGGACAGTGATGTCACACACCTTTAATCTCAGCACTTGGGAGGCAGAGGCAAGTGGGTCTTTGAGAGACCCTGTCCTGAAAAACAAAACTGTTCAAGGAGAGAAACAATTCCAAGTTGCCCCCGACCTCCACAGGTACAGAGGCACGTGCCACCTATCACATGCACACCTGAGATACACAAGACCCTGCATCAAGGAATATGGAAGCAGGAGGAGCAGGTGTTCAAGACATCCTAATCCATTTGAGACCTTGTCTCACAACTCTTCAAAAAAAAAAATGGTTTTTCTGCCCCCTTGGGTCCAAGCCAGGTGTGGCTTGCCCTTAGGGGTTCTCTAGGGAGTCAGTGGCTGGTAGCCCTCCCAGTTGGAAGTTCACACCTCCAGGCCCCACGCACAGCCAGACCAAGGGCCCTGCTGTCACAGGTCTGCACAGTCCCACACAGGGACAACCTTGTTCCTGGCTTTGACTGTGGACTCCCGTGAGGCTGCACACTGCCGCTGGACCCTGACCTGTGTCTGAAGGCTCTGCAAGAGCTGCCATTTGACAGGATGTGACCTCAATCTGTCTCAGCCTCATGCCGCTGAGCTGTCCCGAGGGGTAAGGCTGTGGGCAGGAGGCCCTGGGCAACCTGAAGGCCTGTTCCAGGGGAGGGGAAAAGACTACTTCCCCAGTGTGGGGCCTCTTTCGTAGAGGAAAGAATGGGAGGCCCACCCACAACACCTGGCCTCTAAAAGGAGACTCCCCCAAGAGTGCAGAGCAGAGGCTGTGAAACCCAAACATCACTCTCTCCTCAGGCTGTGCCTTGGTCCGCAGGACTGGGCCTGGTGACTCCTGTCTCCCAGGAGGGTTCTGAGGGCCCCATGAACTGGCCTCATTGGGGCAGTGGACATGACATGGGGCCAGAGAGGGGACATAGGCAGATATGACAGTTGTGGCTCCCAGTCTCAGCTTCTTGACTGCTATGAGTCCCGGGTGTCCTGTGGCCTCTGCCCAGGATGAAGCCTCCTGGTGACCATGCAGTGTGGGACAGAGCATACAGAGGGAAGGACTTTGTAGGGTCTGCTGGTCCTACATCCTGCAGGCCTTGGGATTGTGTCCCACCCGAGTGTCAGCAGCCAGACTGTTTCCTCAGGTGACAGGTGGCCATGCAAACACTCCAGGAGACCTGCTGAGGTTTCCCCAACACCACTTTTGTGCCTCCAGTGACTGAGGCCTCCTGGGGACCAGGGTGGGGAAAACACTGACTAATGGGCACAGAGCAGCTCAGGGCAGGGCCCACGGGGCTGCTCAGCCTCTGGACGTAGCAGAGGTCACAGAGTGGAAAGGATACCAAAGGGACAGGTGTGTCCTTCCAACCTACAGGGTCACACAGACAGGGACTTCCTCGGGGTACATCCCTCCTGGATTCATCCAGTATGTCCTTTGTCCCTGGGATTATTAACACCAGGCTACCAGACCCCAGGTCCTCTTAACACTGAACAAGTCATCCTCTCTATAAAACAGGTGCTATGACCACCTCATGGATGCCCTAGCACACAGCCCACAGGCCACCAGCTCTCAGCTGAGTGCAGACACACCGGGAGTCACGTGCCTAGGGCTGTGCCGTGCCAACCAACAGGCTCTAGAGAAAATTGCTCATGGCACTTACTGGCAAGTTGATGCCCAGGGCCTACAAGGACAAGGCTTGAGTCCAGCAAGAGCACGGCCACTAAGTGGACATCAGATGTGTGGCTGAACCTGGATGAAGCCCCAGCCACTTCTCACCATGACCCAGCTACAGGACTCTCGGGCTGGGGCTCCTTCAAGTGGCTCCAACAGCCCCCCAGATAACAAGAATGCCATTGGCCTGTTCTATACCATTTAGAAACCAAAGAGTGCACTACATGGTACTTAATCCTGCTTTTCCTCCCTGCCTGGCCCCCACACAGGTAATGGTCCCCAGCCCTGCAGGAAGGCCAGCTGCTGGTGGACGGAGTCTGGGGCAGTTTCAACAGGCATCACAGCAGAACAGACACCAGCACCCCACAGCACAGCTCTGTCCTGCCTGCTGTACCATACACTTCCCCAGGCCAGGGCCTACATGCAAGCTCTCCAGCAACACGTGTGCTCCCCAAAGCTGGAATGGACATGTTGAAGCTGTTCAATTACCAAGAACCTCCCCTACTTCCTTCTGCTGGAGGCAATTACTATATAATTAAGGAGGAGAATACACAGGTCCTTCAAAGAAATCTGTACTGGGCTCCACCATGGACAGCGGGGGGGGGGGAAGCTGGCCTGGCCTCTGGGACATGCTTGGAGCCCAAGTGACCATCCCAAGGTGAAATCAAAGCAGACAAAAGAAAGGCTCCCTCTCTTCTGAGCGGGTCCAGCGATACAAGAGGCACCCTCAAGCAGCACTGCTGGCAGAGGAACACACAGACCCTGAGTCTCACCCCACTGGTCTGGCTTCAGAGCCCCTACATCTGGCCCTTTCCAGGGGTCCCCAGCTTTCTTGCTTAGACTTTCCGGTTCTCTCCCACTGGCTTCCAAGAAAGTACCAAGGCTCAGCATTAGTGGGAAGGCCCTGGAGACACATGGCAGGCACTGTGTGCCTGTGATCTCCTCGGAAACCCACCAGTCAGTACCACACAGCTCTGGTGGAGACAACCGCACACTTCCTCCTCACAAACCTCTGCGCACCATCCTTCTCTAGCTCAAGCAAATTCCCCAGGGCAGGCAAAAAGCCCAGTGTCCGCCCACACCTGGCAGGACAGTGCTATCCCAGTGGGCAGCTGGGGTTTCTCCTATACTAGCCACCAGCACCCAGAGTCCCCAGGCAACAGAGTAAGACCCCATCAGCCTTCAGAGCTCTGAGAGCCGGGATGGGTGAGCAGACTGCAGCTCAACGAGGACATACAAGTCTCCCCGCCTCCACCTACACACCAACCCCCAGGCTGCTTCCTGCAAACTGCCACCCGGAGGCCACCAAGATGAAAAACAGCTGCCCCCAACCTAGAAGCTGGGTCTCGCCCAGGTTACACAGGAGAACCCTCCCTGGGGACACTGTTCCTATCTCCTTTTGAGAAAGCCACCCGTGGACGTGGACAAAGTTGGGGCAGAGAGATACAGGCAGGAGATCAGGCAGCCTGCTCAGACATCTCACCCCTCCCTCCTTGATCCGTGTGTTTCCGGAAAACAAAGCCGGTGGCCAGAGCGGAAGGGGGAGGGCGCAGGCAGCTGGGCCCAAGAGTTCCCATGCAGCTCCCTGCAACAGGTCACCCCCTCAGTCCCTGTCCCCAAGCCCCCCAACAAGCCGTCAGGACCACAAATGTGAAGAGCGAACATCAGGGAGAAGGGCTGGGAGGGCAGAGGGACAAGGAGCCGACCCAGATGGCAGGAGGCCTGTAAACCAGGTGGAAAGGGGGTTTGGGGACAAAAATGGAACATGGGGGACACGGAGAAAAACGTGCGATTTGCAGGTGGTCTGAACACTGGGGAGAAGACACAGGAAATTGGGTGGGTCAGAGTGTGGGGGACACTGAAGCAGAATGGGGATCCCGGGAAGAGGGCGACCGGAAGTGGGGGCGCATGAGTGTCGCCGGTGAGTTGAGAACCTGCGAATCAGTAGACACGGGAACTCAGGGATCAGAGAGAGAGGGATACTGAGGCAGTGACCGGAAGTTGGGGTCGCGCGGTGCAGACCAGTCGGGAACCGCAGGGTGGGGACGGTGAGCGCCCCGGTGCGGAGATGGGGTCATCTGAGGTCAGTGGAGGGGGGGTCACAGGGTCCCGGCGCCGCGGGGGTGGGGCGCGGCCGGCCGTGAGCGCGCAACGTTACCTGCGCCCCGCCTGGGGCCCGCGGGCGGTGGCGGCCGAGCTCAGCAGAGCGGCGTCCCCCGCTCCGGGCCCCGCGCACGTTCGCGCTTCGGCTCGGGCCCCCGATCCGGCTCCCGCGCTGTCGGGGCCGGCCTCGGCATGTTCGGCGGAGAGGGCCGGGCTCCGCCGCTCCGCCGCGCCCGCTCCGCGGAGCCCCCGCGCGCCTTACGCCGCCAGCGTCGGCCAGCGGGGGGCGGCGGCCTGCGCGCGCCACTGCGCCGGCGCGACCGGGCCGCGAGAGGCGTGCGAGTGTAACGTCATAGGGCGGGGCGGGGCCTTTAGGAAGGGGCGTCGCTTTACGATAGCGTAGGGCGTGGTCTTAAGGCGTGGAACATGGCTTTACGACAATATTAGCATGGTCACTTTGAAGGGCCCGGAGCTTTACGACGATCAGAGCTGTGGCTGGGAGGCGAGCGCGGAGCTTTACGACGCGGTGGGGGCGCGGCTTGAAAGTGGGCGCAGAGCTTGTTAGACTGAGGGGCGGGGCTTTGCCAGGGGGCGGGCGTTGAAGGCGGGAGCAGAGCGTTACCATATCGGGAGGCAGGGCCGAGTGGCAGGCACGCCGTTTTGCGACGGCGCCTGTGGGTAAGGGAAGGTTCGCCGCACTACGGCTGCCGCGTTAGGGACAGCAGAGACAGTTGGCCGAGGGAGCGCACCTTAACTGTGACTAGTACCATCAGCGGCCCCACCCTTGTGGAGGCGGGGTTTACAAAATCCGTTTCGTTGCTATGGAGACGCGTGGCGGTCTCCGCGGCGCCAGCCCGGAGCCGTGTCTGTGACGTCACTGTCTCGCCACCTAACGTCACGGTGGGCGGTATCTAAGGGTGTGGTTTTCCTGGACTGGGGGTGGGGTTTGGGGTGGAGCGGAGATGAATGGCGCTGGACCTGGAAATTACTTCCATAAATGAAAATCGTATTCTAAAATCGTCTAAAGCCAGAAAATTGTCGATTTGGTTACAGGCACATGATCAGAGTCAGGGATGTGCGTCTTGGTGTTAATTCTTTAAAACTTTATTTTATTTTTGTTTTGTTTTTCGAGACAGGGTTTCCCTGTGTAACAGCCCTGGCTGTCCTGGAACTCACTCTGCAGACCAGCCTGGTCTCGAACTCACAGAGATCCGCCTGCCTCTGCCTCCCGAGTGCTGGGATTAAAGGTGTGTGCACCACCGCCCGGCTTTATTTTGTTTTATATTGTTTTGGAAACTGCCTTGCTCCTCCTGGCCCCCAACTCCTAGGAATCCTTCCTGCCTCAGCCTCCAAGTGCTCGGATGGCAGGCATGACCCCTTGGTTTATCTCATCGTTCTTTTGCATGACGACATCCCCAAGTGCCAGAGCCTCTGGGGGGGGTCCCAATCTTGCAGCAGGTCACCTAGGGCCAACCTGCTGGCCTCCTACAAAGCACAGGCTGGGCTTCCAGCTGGCAGGCATTTGGTACAGCCCTCAAAGTGCTTGTTAATGCATTGCTGCATGTCTGCCCACCGCAAATAAAGGCAGGGAGTGGCTGCGGAGCCGGGGTCCTTTTATGACTCCTGTGCTACCCAAGGCCCTGCCTGGAAGGAGGCGAGGCCGCCCCCATGAACCCTGCCTGCGGCTTCTCTGTTCAGTTAAAGGAGACTTATCTAGTCACAAATCCACAGAGCCTCCGAGGCTGAAGTGGTGGACTACCCACGGAGTCCTCAGTCCTGGGGTCAGATGACATCATGGGTGGTAACGTGCCTGAGGGTGGATGCTTTGACCAGATGGCCTCTGGGATGGCCAGATGCTGAGCGCCCAGCTCCCAGCCCCCCCCCCCGCCCCACTGTATGCTGCTTTCCTCTTAGAAGATAAAACAAGGGGTGAATATGGCGTCCTTCTGGAAGGCTGAATCCAGCCTTTTATAGCTGAGTGCAGCCCCAGAAGTTGCAGAGCATAAAGATCAAGGTGCAGCTCTTTCTCCTTTCTCACTGCAGCATGGTTCTCCCCAAGCTGTGGTGGGAGGGGCTGTATCTCTGCTCTGTTCTGGGAGCCCCCCCCCCGCAGGAGTGTGCACACAGTAGGCGCTCAACCTATGGACAGTGACTTCTTGGATGAATGGGTGTGTAAACTCCACAGTCCTCACAGATGTGGAGAAGTTGGGCTTTTCCCTTTTTAGATGTCCTTCCCCATCTTTGTCCCTGTCTACCTGGGTTATGGCCTCTTAATCCAGTGCCCTGTACAGCTCAAATTCCTATTAAAGCCAGGATTATAGTCGTTCCAGGCAGAAGCTGTGTGACTGTGGACTAATCACTTACCCTCTCTGGTCCTCAGTATTATCTTCCTATAACTTTAGGTAATGGCAAGGCCTATGAGTATATGGTGGGAATCCAGAAATGAATAAAATGCCGCAGCACTCATCCCACCTAAGGTGCAAGGGGCTGCTGTTGGCAGGCTGGTCCCAGAAATACCTTGACCAGGTCACTCTTACAGGCTGGAGAGTCTCAGACTCCCTGTTAGCTGAGACCCCTTTTGATGTTCCAGTATGGATGCTGAGAATTACAGACAGTGGATTCATTGGCCACTGCACCACCATGCTGTGGGACAATGGTCTTGTACCTGTAACGGTTTGTCAGTTGTACTAGATTAATAAAATGCTGATTGGCCAGTAGTCAGGCTAGAAGTATAGGCAGGGCGACCAGAACAAGAGAATTCTGAGAAGATGAAAGACTCAGTTTGCAGGCGTGACCCAGACACAGAGGAAGCAAGATGAGAATGCCTTGCTGAAAAAAGGTACCAAGCCATGTGGGCTAACACAGACAAGAATTATGGGCGAGAGATCCACCTGTCTCTGCCTCCCCGAGTGCTGGGATTAAAGGTGTGTGCCACCACCGCCCAGCTAGACTTTGTTTTTTGCTGGGGGGAAGTCACAAGAGTAGGGTAGATGTGAAGAGCTGAGAAGTGACCGTGATAGGGGTGTATGATGTGGACTCCCCAAAGAATCAATAAACATACTATGTTGGGAAAAAATTTAAAAAAAGAATTATGGGCTAATTTAAGATGTAAGAAAGAATAAGAATCCTGAGCTAATAAGCCAACTAGTTTATAATTAATGTAGGCTTATTTGTGTTTCTTTGGTATTGAACGGCTGTGGGACCAGGCAGGACTGTAATTTCTGTCAACAAATGGTACCAACATGGACAACTAAATCTGCTCAAAACCTAAGAGAGTTTGGGAAGAAATTCTAGACACAAAAAGAACAGTTAAGCACAGCTTCTTAGTGACAGCAGTTTTTCAGACAGGCTCTGTTTGCAAGAGAGGTGCAGTAAAAACTGCACGGATTCTTCAACAAAAAAGCATCGGCTTCCTGGTTCACTAGCACAAATGGCTCTAACTCTTTCGGGAGGTCCGCTATGGAGCATCTAAGTGGGTTTTGTGGGCAGGGTGCGACAACTTGCTTAATGACAGCACAGACCTGCTGTGTGCCTGGAAATGCGGCGGAGTACGTGGCTCACAGAGGCAGCGAACATGCCTCCCCCATGCTGGCCATAGCCATGCTGTTTAGCATTAAAAAAAAAAGTGCTTCTGGCCAGAAAATAATTACAGATACACAGTAAAGACAGATTCAGATAAAAAAAGACCTCTAAATGGGTCACAGTGTTAGATGAATTTACGTAGGCTTGGGAGAGAGAAGAAAAAGAGTAAAGAGACAGTAAATGTAATATAAAAGAGTACAGACAGTCATAGATTAAATGAGTAAAGAAAATAAAATATTAAACTTGTTGAAAAAGTAATAGAGTAAGAAAAATAAGCCACGTAAAGATGTAAATACACAGAGAGTCTGGATTATGTATATTGTTGTTTTATTTGATTTTTTTGACTTTTTTTTTTTTTTTTGGTTTTTCGAGACAGGGTTTCTCTGTAGCTTTGGAGCCTGTCCTGGAACTAGCTCTTGTAGACCAGGCTGGTCTCAAACTCACAGAGATCTGCCTGCTTCTGCCTCCCAAGTGCTGGGATTAAAGGCGTGTGCCACCATCTCAGGCCTAATAATTTTTTTTTAAAGATTTATTTATTTATTATATGTACAGCATTCCTTCCATGTGTGCCCGCATGCCAGAAGGGGACACTAGGTCTCATTATAGATGGCTCTGAGCCACCATGTGGTTGCTGGGAATTGAACTCAGGACCTCTGGAAGAGCAGTCAGTGCTCTTAACCACTGAGCCATCTCTCCAGCCCCCTAATAATTTTTTTAAGACAGGGTCACGTAGTCCAAGCTAGCCTCAAACCCAATATGTAGCAAAGGATGATCTAAACTCCAACTCCTGATCTACTGAGTATTGGGAGCTAGGGAACGCTACCCACTGAGCCCAGCCCAGACTTGAGATCATAATGTCCACACCGAGAAAGTCCCAGCAGAGTAGGTGGCTGAATCACCTGCTTGTGAGGTACCAGGATTCCTCAGCAGCTGGAGGAGGCAGGAAGAGCCCCCTTCCGGCCAAGGGGGCTCAGCTTGTTCCTGGCAGACGGTGGAGGACCTTGAACAGATGACAGCTGCCCATCCCTGCACTGGTAATCATGGGGACTCTGTTACAAATGGCTTCCTCACACTGAGAGGCAGGGGCCACTCTTGCCAGCCAGGCCTGGTGGTTTTCCCTCTGAGGGGACAGGACTGGAAGACACACGCTGATGTTTTCTTGATGTTGCCCCAGGGACTAGTTAGAGTCCAAGCTAATCCTGGGATAGTGTGCTGTGGGAGCAGGAGGGGCTACCCTGCCTGAGTTCACCTTGTCCCAGGATGGGCTTAGAGGTGTCTTTCAGGAAGTTTGAGTTGGAAATAAGATGCTATGTGGTTTCCTCTTGATGTCCTCTATGTATAGATGGAGGGAGGCCATTGCTGACACGGTGACTCGTGGTGACTGTTCTGTGCTGAGAAGGGAAGACTTGTCTAATTGACGCCTGACTTGTGCACGGAATGGACGGCACCATTGGCTGGCAGATTGATTGCTTAATGCCTGTCCTGTGCAGAACATGGAAGGAATCATTAATTTGTCAATCGATTGGTGATGTCTGCATGGGAGGGAAGCGGCCATATAGCATAGTTTTATCTACATACCACGTAGGTGAACTCTGACAGGGCAGTCCTCCTGCCTCCAGATTCTTACAACAGTGATTCTATAATTTTCCTCTATTTCCCCATTTTCAAGCATTCCAGAACTTTCTTAAAATTGGAGGCACAGTCCTAAACAAGAACTCAGGGGAGAAGGTTCCAAGTTATCAGTCAGCAGCAGGGGCTTAGGGCCAGCCTGTGGTACAGGCAACCATATTAAAAATACCAGTAAGTCGTTGGTTGGTGGTGGCGCACACCTTTAATCCCAGCACTTGGGAGGCAGAGGCAGGCAGATCTCTGTGAAGTCAGCCAGGTCTACAGAGCGAGTTTCAGGACAGCCAGGGCTACACAGAGAAACCCTGTCTCGAAAAACCAAAAAACCAAACAACAAACCTAGAAAAGATTAAAAGAACAAAAACAGAGAACAGGTTAAGGCATGTGATATTGTATTGGGGACTTTGGAGACAGAACTCAGTGTGGGAGGCCAGTGTGGGTGCAGCAAAGAGGGGGCCATGGCCATTGTATTCTGTGAAGACAGCATTGGAGAGATTGCAAGACAATGGGTACAAGAAACCAAGAGTGTCCCCTGGTGGCTGAAGGCAGAATGGCACCATAACTGAGGAAGATGAATATGTAGACTTCCTAACTATGGGGTCACTGTCACCACTCCTGGAAGAACTGCCATCCTGTGTGTGATAGTGAGCTGTGTGCAGACAGGGAAAGCCCCACACACCAGGGCTGGAACACAAGCTGTCTCCATTCTGTGGGGCGGAACTCTGAGGTCAACAAACAAGGAGGGCTGGACCCACTGATTTGTAGGGAGTCCAGATCTTCCCAGTGCCATGTGGCAGCCAGTGACCTCAGTGTCCCTGGCCTCTAGATACATCTTCCCGTCTCTCCTTCCATGGCCTTCCCTTGGCAGGTATCTGTGCTTTTGGATCTTTTTGTTTATTGCTTTTTGAGACAGCATTTCTGTATAGCCCCTGGCTGTCCTGGAACTCACTGTGTAGACCAGGCTGGCCTTGAACTCTGAGAGCAGAGATCTGTCTGAATCTGACTCTGGAGTGCTGGGATTAAAGGCATGCACCGCCACCACCCAGCAAGATGCAATTTTCGTGGGCATTGCCAAGGCTCTGGGGGAAGGGCCTTAGTGCAGGGAGGAGACACAAAGCAGACCATGCTGGTCCACTCTGGAGCACGTCCTCCATGATGCCACCTTCTCTAAAGCCTTCTGAGACAGAGTCCCATGCATCCCAGAATAACCCTTTTATTTTGGGGCATATGTATTTTGCTACGTAGGCTTAGCCAGCATGGAACTCAAGACATCCACCTGCCTCTGCTCAAAACCCAGGTCAACAGCAGACTATGGTGGTACTTGCCTGTCACCTCAGCCCTGGGCAGAGGCAGGAGGATTCCTGGAGCTCACTGGCCAGCCAGCCTAGCAAATCTGTAAGCTTCTGTTTCAATGGGGATTGTCTCAAAACACAGGTGGACGGCAATAGAAGGCGGCTGGCTGATGCAAACCTCTAGGCTCTACACACATACACACTCACACACACTCACATACACACAGGTATGTATACATGTGCACACAAATACAGGCCCTGCTGCAGAAGGAGAATTTATTTCCAGAATACTCTCACATAACAAAACCGACTTGGCATGTGGGTACACATACCCCGGGATGGGCAGGGCAGAGCTGTAGGTGTCTTGAAGGTGGGTACTGGGCTCCATCCCCCTGCCCCTTTTGCACCTCAGTGTGCAAGGCTGATCCCCATGTGCCTGCCTCCAACTCTCTATTCTGGCCTGGGGCACAGATCAGACGCCAGGTGCCCTGGCAGTTTGGCAGGACACCGGCAGGAAGGGCATGGCTCTGTGGGAGGCCTGGGGACTGCAGTGGCTTGGTTGGTGGCACTAGCAGATCATAAGAGAAAATGTCATCAGGGGCGCATGGACATTCCACAACTCAGGTGGCCACAGCTGCCCCAGGAAGGCGGAAGGGTGAAGGACAGTAGTGTTCTCTCTAAGGCACAGTTCTGTCCCTGGCTCTGCTCCCAGCAGACCAAGGGCCTCGGGTCCTGGCTAGCCTCTGGCAGGGGTGTGGCCTGCTGTGTAGCTGAGCCTGTCTCTCCTCCCACAGAGAGAGGGGGAGCCTCCTGGAGCCAAAGCAGCCCTAACCCAGGGGATCTTTGCCTGCATTGGGCAGAGGTCTACTCAGGATCCTGGATGGTCGTGGGGACAGCAGGCTGTCACTGGCACTAGGGATGGGCCACGGAAGCTGGAGGAACCTGTCCCCAGAGGAGACGGGTAGACTGGATGGCAGTGCTATGGGTACAGCCACAACAGCCATGCTCCTGCCTCCACCCACAAGTGCTCTGGGGCTCAGCTGTGTCTCAGTGACTCTCAGGACACAACGGGCAGGAGCCTGGCCCTCGAGGCTGCTTCTTGGACAGGAGCGGGGCAATAACACAGCTTGGCTCTGGAGGGCTGGCAGTGGACAACAGCTGAGGGCTCGGACAATGAGCGCAGGCCAAGGACCTCTTGTGACCCTGGGGAGATGCTCGGGCTTCAGGACCAAGGGTGATGGCAGGAGACAGAGTCACAATATTGGGGCCAGCCAGCTGCCTAAGGCCACTGGCCTGCACTGGGGTAGCTGGGGACAGTGGGGTACTCAGGCAGGCTATTCCCAGAGAAGTTGTTAAACTGGGCCTCCCTCGAAGGGGGATTCCTCCAGGTACCAGCACTCCACTCCGTCTGTGCCTTCTGCAGGCTCCCGCCAGTCCCACGGTAGATCCTGTGCACCTGAAGGGTCAGGACAAGAACAGAGAGCAGGTCAGGGCACTGGCAGGGACAGAGAGCACTGTGAAGCCTCAGGTGACATCACAGGGCATGACAGGCCCTGCTCCCTCGCTGCGCCCTAGGCATCTCATCTCCACTGTGCTGTCCCCACAGCCCCAAAGGACACCAGTTCAACAAACAGCTTCTCCAGGGTGCATCTCACTGTCACTAGTGTGTGTGACCTCTGACCATCTTTGTTAGAGACCCTGAGGAAGAAAGGGGTGATAATGCAGGGCAGGGTGGTGTAGACCCTCATCACTAAGGCTGAGGTAGGCGGTAAGGAATTTAAAGCTAGCCTGGGCTACATGAGATGCTGTCTAAAAAACAAAAAATCAGTGGGCTGGCGCACACCTCAATCCCAGCACTCAGGAGGCAGAGGTGGGCTCTGAGCTCGAGGCCAGCCTGGGCTACGGAGCGAGTTCCTCACAGCACACTCGCTCCTCCACAGCTAGTTAGGGACTGAGAGGAGCAGGCAGCGGCACTTGGGGAGTGTGACCCAGATAGGGCTGGGTAGACACTATAAGGATGACACGTGGGCCGGGCGGTGGTGGCGCATGCCTTTAATCCCAGCACTCGGGAGGCAGAGGCAGGCGGATCTCTGTGAGTTCGAGGTCAGCCTGGTCTACAGAGCTAGTTCCAGGACAGGCTCCAAAGCCACAGAGAAACCCTGTCTCGAAAAACCAAAAAAAAAAAAAAAAAAAAGATGACACGCGGGCCTCCTAGATTGTCCTGGGAATGTCGGGGTTGCTACAGATAAGACGCTGCTCTAGGGACGTCGTGGGCTGCTCATTCCTAGACACGTGTCAGCAGCGGCTTTGGGCTGAGCAGGGCGCTACCTGAAGCTCACAAGGCCTGGGTTTATCCTCTAGAAAAGAAACCCCACAAAAAGGCTTTTTGCCCCCGAGACAGGGTTTTTCTGTATAACTAGCTCTTGTAAACGAGGCTGGCCTTGAACTCACAGAAATCTGCCTGCCTCTGCCTCCCAAGTGCTGGAATTAAAGGTGTGCGCCACCACTGCCTGGCGTCAAAATAAAGGCCTTTTAAAAGGTTTCTGCCCCATACACAGCTGGCTACGGTAGACCTGTGCTCTGCCTAGAGGATGAGGCCAGGCAGAGCTGCCCATAGGGCACAGTGGTGTCTGGGGATCCCGGCCAGGTCTCCCGCCCTCCCCACTCTGGGGCCTGTGCCACCTGTGATGCCCAGTCCTGAACCTCCTCCAGGACCTGAGGTGCACACCTCCCCAAGCCTGTGAGTTCCCAGGTGACAAAACTCATCACAGCCTACACCTGAAGACACTGGGTGTTCTGTGTGACCAACGTGATAAAAGAGGACCTTTTAGGATGGAGACAGACCTGCCGACTCACCTTCACGAGAGTGATGGCCATCATGACTGCAGACAAGGAAAACAAGATGGCTGGGATCAACATGACCACGGCAGCCCCAACATTGACCGTAAAGAATCCAACAGCCGCCAGCCAGCCACTGCAGAGTGAAAGGGGGGACGTGGGGTAGGAAGGGCCCAGCATAGCCACAGCAGGGCCCACCTGTTCCCCTTCACATGCAAAGAGCTCTGACAAATCAACAAGGAATAGGTAAATAAGGCCTGATCTCCTTCATATGTACAGAGCTCCAACAGATCAAGAAAAAGGCAAAGGAGCCGAGCTCAGTTAGGGCCCTAAAGATGACTGATAAATACAAAATGATGGCCACAGCAAACTTTAACACTTGAACAGTTTCAGTTCACAAAACACACCAAACAAACAAACAAACCAAGCACATCTCAAAAAAGGTATTAAGGCAAGGCCTTGCTAGCTCCTCCAGGCCGTTCTCCACGCTGCCACTAAATGAACTAAACCTCAAGGGTCTAAGTAAGTGGGGCTTGGTGGGACACACTGAACAGCCCTCCTCAGCAGCCTGTCCATCCTGAAAATGCCACCTGCCAGTCTGAGTCATGCGCTGGTGGCTTGGCTAGGTGATAGAGTGGGTGACAGCCCATTCCAAGGTTATGGACTCCAGCTGCCAGGAAGGAGGGAGGGGCATGGTTCATGAGAAACATGGAGGAGAGAGAGGGTGCATGAGGACCTTACATGGACTCCGACTAGGACGCACAAAAGAAACGGAAGCCACACTGCGTCAACTGAGCAGGGCTCCCAGAAACTGAAGCGACAACCATGGAGCCCGGAAGGGACTGACCTAAGTCCTCTGCATATACCTAAGGGACTCCCAACAGTGGGAGTGCGGGAGCCTTGTCCTCCTGGGCTGTCTCACAGCTGTGGCATGAGGCTGTGCCTAGTCCTACTGTAACGCGTTATTCCCATTTGGTTGATGTCCCTGGGAGGCCTGCTTTTTTTTTTTTTTTTTGAAGGGAAATGGAAGGGGAGTAAATGATGGATCTGGAAGAAAGGGAGGTGTTGGGAAGAGTGGAGGGAGGAGAAACTGTTGGGGTGTAATACATGCGAGAAAGAAATGGGGGCTCAGACACAGCGACACATGCCTTTATCCCAGTACTCAGGAGTTGGGCAGATAAAAACTCGTAACTTCAACTACCAGGTCCAGGCCAGTCAAGGCAACATAGTGAGACCCTCAAAACAAGAAATGGAGTGTGTCTGTTCAAGGCAGCCGTGGGCAGCATGGCAGGAAGGGTTCCGCTTCAGGATGAAACCTAATAGGGTGGCACTGGCAGGGCGACAAGCAGCTCGGCAGCGCCCTCTGCTGGTCGCCCTTGACCCACGCGGGCGGATGGACTCACACACAGGCACCCGGGAGGCAGGAAGGGCTCATCCCTGTCTGCTTACCATGCCCCCCAGCCCGAGAAGCCGATGGCCTGGATGGCAGCCAGGACAGACTGCGCTCCGAAGATGAAGAAGAATATCATGAAGTTAAAGGAGCTGTCAGCTCTGCAAGGCAAAGGAGAACACAGTGGGGAGGAGAGCACCAAGGTCCCCAGGCCTTGGTAGGCCTACTGACTGAAATGACTAAGCCCTGCCAGGCACTCAGCCTGGGCGCTCACCACAGGCAAAGTGGCAGTGTCCCTGGGGACGGCCTGGGGAAACTTGGGGTCCCAGCAACAGGGAGTGCTGATAAAGCCTAGACACCCTGAGGGCAAAGGAGGGGACTTCGGAGAGTGTGAGGTGGCACACCTCTGCTCTGGCTTGGTGGAGTCCTCCTGCCCTACTCTACCCTCTTGTCTGTAACTCAGGCACAACACTTGTCCAAGAAGGGAGAAGCCAGCTGAGGAGAGACAACTGAAGATGATGAACACACGGCAGGGCCATGAGCCGGCGCGCGGCTCTGACACACACCGTAGTGGGACTTGTACTCAGAGAAACAAACAAGGGAGGTCACACAGGTGAGACTCCATAACAGACACTGTCCAGGACAGACAATCCAGAGACAGAAGTGGCTTTGTGGATGCTGGAGAGTGGACTTGTGGGGAATGGTTTCCTTTTGCATGACGGAATCATCTAGAAGCAAGCACTAGCAATGCTAAACTACACAGCAACCCCAGCATACACTGTGGTCAGGAAACTATAGTGCACGAGCCAATTTTAAACTCAAAAACAGGGTAAGGACTCTAAAGACGACTTAGTGGGTGCCCTCAAATTAAGGAGGCACAGTCACACAATCCAGAGGCCGAGGCAGGGGCACTGTGACCAGACCTCCCTATGGTATAACTCCACTTCAAAGCACCGAGGAAGGGGGACATGGCTCAGCCAGTGCCGCCGGCCTCACGTCCCACACTCTGACCCCATCCCAGAGGCTGGCTGTGGCCCACAGTCACAGACCGCTGCCCGCGACGCAAGTGGCCACATGGACGAGTAGGAGACAAATGTCAGCTAACTGGGCTTAAGCCTGTCCTGGACATGCATCAGAAAGTACAGCCTCCTCAACAGTCAAAAAATTTAAAATAAATAAAAAAAAAGTACACCCTCCACGGGTCCCACAACTCAGTAGGTCAGAGAGGTTCTGTGGCCTGCCGGCCCCTGGACCAGGCTTACCGGAAGGCCTTGTATGCAGGCCGGAACCAGCACACATAACTGCAGGGAGTGAAGAGAAGCAGCCAGAGCAGAGCCAGGCCGAAGTTGGCTCCCGTCCCATCCGCAATCCACCAGGCCAGGCAGGCCACCAGGTTCACACCCAGAGCGGCACAGTAAACTGGAGGGGACACGGGCGGAGAAGAGTGGAGGTGGATCAGCAAGGACCTCTGGCAGACCGAGGCCCTCCCTACCAGTGCATTAAGAATGAGCCTCATGAAGGGACCAGGACTCCATCCGCCCCGCGAGGCTCACACATCCACAGCCGGTAGATCCTCTTCACCAGCACCTGGTGCTCCACGGGGATCTCCTCAGAGAAGTCCTGGTAGAAGCAGGGCTTCAGCGGCAGATAGCGCGGCAGCGGCGGGAAGTTCTTCTCCTTTCCTGCGGAAAGACCCCCATGGCAGCCTGTTGCGGCCAGAAGCCTGCAGGAGCATCTTCCTGCGCCTTAGCCCTTCCTGAGCCACAGCCCTTCCTAAGCCACTGAGGCAGGACAGGACAGGGACCTTTGCAGGTCAACCCTCCCCTTGTAGGCTGCAGCCAGGGTCACACCCCGGGTGTTAAATGAAGCCACTAAGGAGTGGCCAGGCAGTGCACAGGCCCTTGGCAGGCCAAGGAGGGCAAGAAAGACCGGCAGCCGGAGGCCCTCCATAGTCCCAGGGTCCCCTGTACACCCCTCCAAGCTGCCTCACTTCAAACCCTCAATGTGCACACTGGAAGGTGGTGGCTCTCTGGTGGCTCTCTGCCCCTCTGTGGCACTGTGTCACAAGGGCAGAAGCTGGGGAGCTCAGGTCAGCTCTACAACCACAGCTCAGGAATCCAGGGCTTCAGTGGGAGCTGGGGAACAGGGCATCTGTCTCACCTGCCATTTCTGCACCAGCTGGCCTGGCACCCAGGCAAAAAGGGCACCTGAAAGGAGACTAGTATCAGGGCCCCCCGCAGCCACCCGGCCCAGGAAGAACTGAGCCCAGTCCACCCACGCAGGCTCTGCTGGCTGCTGCCCAGCAGGTGTTGGGCCCAGGTATGGGGCTGCGTGTCACCTCCCCACAGAGCAGTCTGGAAGGGGATGGGTGAAGCCACCAGCTGAATCTACTCGCAACGTTGGGGCCAGGATGTCCCCAGTTTTTGGTGTCCTCCCAACACTGACCCGACTGTGGCCCCACAGATTACCCCAAGTGCTCCCCTTGGGACTCCTATTCAAGGGAACCACCCAGAACAGAGCTTCCTGCCATGTGACAATCACATGGTCACAGCAGCTGTGGGTGTGGGGTTCACCCATGAGCTCACAGGGCCCTGGCACTGCCCCAGTCACCTGAATAGTCCTGAGGTGGCGGGAAAACTCTACCCTGAGGTTTCAAGTAAAAAGGTTGCAGGTCCACCCTGGTCTCAGAGTCCAGGCCCTGCTCAACCAGGTGCCACTGGCTGGACATAGACCCACAGTGTCAAGATGGGCCACCTCACGGCCCCACCCTGCCCCGCCCTGCCTCCTGGCTTTCCTTGGAGGAGGAAGGTTGGAAGGGAGGAACCCAAGCCCGACCTCTGCTCTAGGCTGAGCCACGCTCCACTCGCTCCGTTGTCCACATCTGCCTGAGGCCAGCAGGTGCACAGTAGGCCATCACCACTGGCAAAGCCCCACGTCCCCTCAGACTGGAGGGCCCCCAGGCCGGGTCTCCTAAGGGCAGCTTGGATTCAGAAGCCCTGCTGCCAGGCCACCAGCGTGTCAGAAGCCCTGCTGCGTCCTGCTCGGAGACCTGGCAGCCCACTACACTCAGGCGGATCCTTCTGAAGCCCCAGCCTCCCCACCAGAGAGGTATAGAGAAGAGTCACGAACAGCCTGTGGGTACGGAGCCCAGGCCACAGGTGTCCAGATAGACTGCAGAGCCAGGCAAGGGTGCCCCTGAACTGCTTCTGCCCCTAGAAGCACCCAGAGCTGGCTGCACTCGGCGGGGCTGCCCCGTTCCCCTTTAAAGCCACACAGCACAGCCTGACACGGTGCCCATCCCAGCCTGGCACCTCGGTGCAAACAGGAGCTTGGTTTGAGGTGCTTTATTTTCACACACGATGGCTGTTCCCTGTCCCGAGCCTGGAGGACCACAGGGACTGTAAGACAGCCACTGGGCTTGTAAGCAGGGATGCCCCACAGTTGCCACAGCCAGCAGAGAGGAGGCCGCTGTCTTGGGGCTGAAAGGATCCCACACACGCTGACACAGGTGGTCAGTGTCCTTAGACAGACAAAGAGGGTGGGTCCCTCGGGTCCAAGGCCACGGAGCTTCAGGGGATGCAGAGACCGGTCTGGAAGGAGAAGGTCACTAGGCCTATGGGTCGGGGTCCAGCTGGCGGCACTGGTCCTCAAGGATGCCACAGAACACCTGGAAGCGGTGGTTGAGGTCTGGTCGTGCATGGACACGGAAGCGCGTGCCCAGGGCGCCATCCGGTGAGGGTGCCCCATAGAAGACGCGCTGGATACGGGCGTGGACGAGGGCCATGGCACACATGACGCAGGGCTCGCGGGTGATATACAGGTCATAGCCAGTACACACGTAGGGCAAGCTGTCATCATCCTCATCCAGCTTGCGCACGCTGCCAGGAAGTGCACCCTGGGCGGTGGAGGCCGGGGCGAAGGAGCAAGCTGGGTGGCGTCTGAGGTCACAGGTACCACGGCCCTGCCCCTGGGCCACCAGGTCAATACACACCATGACAGCGTGCAGCAGGGGGCAGGCCGTGCCGCTGCAGTCATGGCCTGTGGCCAGCACGCGGTCGGAGGCTGGGTCCACCACCACAGCGCCCACCGCCCGCAGGCCCTGGGCAGCTGCTCTCTGGGCAGCACGCACGGCCTGTTGCATGTGGTGCTGCATGGCCACTCGCGCCTGCGCAGAGAAGAGCTGCCCGGCCAGCGCGCTCGTCACCTGCTTGTCCTCGTGGAAGGATGTAGGCCAGTGGGCCCGCGCCTCCTCAAACTGGCTCCGGGTGAGGGGCGGCCGGGCGGGCACAGGCACCAGGAAAGGTGTGCCCAGGCCACGCGGGTCCACGGCCGGCCTGGGGAGGAGCTCAGCCAGAGAGCGGGGGCCCGCGGAAGGCCCTGCCAGGCACAACAGCAGATCTGATGAGTGGGCGCCGGCGGCGGCACTGCGGCTGGGGCGCACCCGCTTGAGGTGGGGCTGGGCTGGAAGCGGGTAGACAGCAGACACCTCCCGGAGGAGGCGTGATGTCTGGCGTTTGTCCAGGACGGGTGCGGCATAGGCCAGCACCAGCTCCACGGCCCCGGACTGCTGCTCCGACAGGACAGGGAGGGCTTGCCATTGCACCGGCTCTCGCTCCTCACTTCCAGTCTTCTCAGGTTCAGGCTGCTCTGCCAGGCCTGAGGTGGGCTCCATGCTCAGCGGGGTGTGACTGTGGGAGACAAAGATGCGACTGGAGTGTCATCCGTCAGCTTCAGTGGCTCGGGGTCTGTCCTGGGATGCTATGGATCCTGCCAGGTCTGGGGAGGAGCCAGAGCCTCAGGGAGAATCAGCTGACTCCCACTACACAAGGAGTAACCATGCCGGGCTCTTCAGGGCTCTGGCCAGTTCACACGCACATGCCAGACACAGTGTTGAGGGCAGGTGGAGACAGGCAATTGTTACCATCAAACCAGAGCCCACCCCATCAGCATACACAGGCCCAGTGGCACTACCTGTCATCCTGGGAGGGGCAGGCCAGGGGATCAGGAGCTCATGGTGACTTTGAGGCCAGCCTGGGCTACATAATACTTTGTCTCTAACAAAAAAAGTCCATGAAAAACAAAACCCAGTCCTTGGCCCCTAAACAAGCCCATGGTCACCACCCACAGACAACTGACACTTGACCTGTGCTTCAGAGGTCACAGGTCTGGTATGGGCGACAGCCACGCTTTGGTTGGCTTGAAGACCTCAGGCCTATAGTCGGGAAAAACAGAATTCTGCCTGAAGTATGAGGTGTGGACCTGCCTCGTCCAGTCCGTGTGAGCACAGCCCCACAGGGACCTCGACCTGCAGAGGATGCGGCCACTGCACATGTTCCTGGCTACGGCCCCAGGCTGACGGGCAGTATCATCCCAAGCTACTAACTGTCCCGTTTTCTCTATAGTGAAGAGGGTGGAGGGTGGGTGGAGGACCACCCACAGAAGAGCATAACCCACACACTCAAAGCCACCTGACCCCAGGTGGTGCCTATGGGGCACGCCCACTCTGGTTACTGGGGTCACAGTGGACCAGAGCAGACATACACCCAGTGACACACAAATGTCACCCCCACACTTGTGGGACAGAGGCAGGAGGATCGTTGTAAGCTGGAGGACAGCCGGCCAGAGCTACAGGGAAGACCCCACTTCAATACCCCAGAAAAAGGCAGCAGACCTACAATGTATCCCAAGACTACAGATCCTGCTGAACAAGGCAGGCACGTGGCCATGACCCAATCCAGTGTGGGCTTGTGCTCTGGGATAGCCTAAGGCACCCCATCTCCTGCTGCAGTAGGCTAGCCTGGGAACTTGCCTATCCATGGCACCTGAGCAGTGGTGGTGCACGCCTGTAATCCCAGCACTTGGGAGGCAGAGGCAGGCAGATCTCTGTGAGTTCAAGACTAGCCTGGTTTACAAAGCAAGTTCCAGGACAGCCAGGGAGGTTACGCAGAGAAACCCTGTCTCAAAAAACCAAGAAAGAAAAGAAAAGAAACACTAGGTGGTGAGAGGCATCACTGAGGGCTGCAGAGATCCCCTTAGCCTCAGACACTGCTTTGCACTGCATGGAGTCACAGTTAGCCAGGACAGGACGGCAGGTGCTACACCCAATGGCAGACCTACCGCAGGCTTCACACACAGACCCTGTTACCCCAAACCACTTGCTACCCTTATGTCAGCTGAGTTGTCACCTACCTCTCTGCCCCACAAGTGCCCGGCTGACTAACTGCCACCTACAGGCAACGATTAGACAGCCACATTCTCCACAATCACCAGAGCACCCCCACGGAGGGGCTGCGAGTGTGGCTTAAAGGTGGCAGGAGCGTGCCTGCCACACTGAAGCCTGAGTTACATACTGAGCATCAAAGAAACAAACCAGAAGAGAGAGAAAGAGCTCCCGCGAGGTGACTGGCAGGGCTGCCTATGGTGGGCTTGTCTGCGTTACCCAGCATCAGACCCTCCCCCAGGCCACAGGAGAACTACTCTACCTGACGGCCTCAAGAGCACCTGCTGGCTTTTCGCGCTCCCCAGGCTGCCCAGGCCAACGGAGCATGGCGCCATGAGCTAATGAGAACTACGAAGGGAGAACGGTGCCAGGCATGTCTGAGAGACTAGTGTCACCATGACTGCCCCTGACAGAGCCCATGAGGAGCCATGGTGACATCCATGACTTCCCAGGGCACATACCACGCCTACAACCTCCACCAACTGCTGGGGCCACAAAGCACTACTGTCTGCGGGGCAGAAGACACAGCCTCGTTTGTCCCCCAAGACTACAAACAAGGGACACAGAAAGAAGGCTGCCTTGGGTACAGGCGGCCTGGCTTTACAGACCTCTGGGGAGGAGTTTGAAAGCCACAGGATGGTAGCCAAGGCTGCGGCCAGAGGGGTCCTTCCAGGTCCATTCTGTATGCTTGCTTTCTTGTTCTGTTTTGAGACAACCCTGTGTGGCCCAAGCTAGCCGAGAGCTCACCATGTCTATCAGATCGGCTTCAAACTTGCGGTCATCTTCATGTCACTGCCTCCCACATGCTGGGGCTGAAGCAGACACCAGCATAAATGGAGTCAGCATGCAAACAGGTCCCAAAAGGAGCTCCTGCCCCATGAGCCCCCGACAGGGACCTGGGGCCCGCCAGACACTCCCTACAGTGGCCTAGGAAGTTCCTCTCAGAGGAACCTCAGCACACCACACTTAAGAACTGCAGGCAAGCAATGGGCCCTGGGTCCAGGGTCCCACAGAAAGGGGCCACGGCTGTCGACTGGCTTGGCTACAGGGAGAACAGCAAGCAGCATCCCAGCATCAAGTCTGAACGCACAAGCCTAAAAGACCAGGCCCTCAGTAAGCAGGATGCTGAGTTCCAGGCCAGTCTGAGACAGAAAGCAAAACCTTCCGAAATAAAAAAAATAAATAAAAAGGACTGAAGGCAGAGCTCAGCAGTGGACAACCAACGCACCTCCAGTGAGGGGCTAAGGGTGGAATCAGCTACGGGAAGGAAAGGACGTGGATTAGCAGCGCCCACCTAATAGGACCAAAGCCCAGGATTCGATATCTGGTACCGCCAAAAATACCTCAAGAATTCCCACAGGGTACCATAGCTTAAAGGGAAACTGCACACCTGCTGTTTAGACGGTGAATGGACAACCCTGAGGCAGGGGACTAACTGCGATGACCCGGAACAGACGCAACTGGAAATTACGAGTTTCCGGAATGAGAAGAGGGGTACACGCGTGCGCAGCAAACCGACGGCGTAGGGTGCGGTAGGTACAAAGCCCTCGACGCACGCGTACTCGCGTTGACTGAGCGTACTAGCACGCCCACCGCCTCCCGGGACGCGCGCAGCACTCCCGAAGCCTACGTGGTCGGCCCCGGCAAGACCTAGTTTTCCCGTCTACCGAACGGATCGTGTCGCTCTCCCCGCTGCCCGGTGACGTATCCGGAACAGTGGAAGCCGAGTCCCTACGGCGGCTGCTCACCTGAGGGACGCCCGCGAGAACACCACGCGGCTCCAAGTCCTAGCAATCGGGTCGCTCCGCCTACCGCCGCGGGGCACGGCGGGAACGTAGTTCGTGGGCGGGGCCTACTCGAGGCGGAGACTTGACTACAATTCCCATAAGGCCGCGCGCGCGTGCCTGTTCACGCCATCTTAGTGTGTCTGGGGGCCTTTTTCTTTGTGTCCTGCAGGGGCCAGAGCGCTGTGTTGCCGGTTCAAGACCCGCGGATGGGTGGCCCAAACATGGACCCTGCTTGACACTGAGACATCCACAGAGGGGAGACTTGAGGCAGAAGGAAACTCACTCAAAGAGTATCTGCCCTCAGACTACTGTGAAGTTCCCCGGGTTCCGGGTCCACTCAGGCCCACGTTTTCCTTATCCCTACAGTGGATGAAGCAAATATGTGGACTCTTTGAATAAAAATTGGGGCTCGGGCTGTAGCACGTTTGTAAGGTGTTTTCCTAGCATCCAGAAGGCCTCTGATTCCATCCCCCAACACGGCTAGTGCACATAATAGTCTTACCGCCGCTCAGGGGACAAACTGTGGGGTGGGGGAGCCACGTGGTGGCTCGCAGCGATCTGTGATAAATCTTAAAAAAAAAAAAAAAAGTTCAGCACTCTGAAGGCAGAGGCAGGTAGAAACCCTGTCTCAAAGAACAAAAGTTCTGGGGATGCAGATGAATGGTGGAGACTTGCCTGCTAGCTGTGCGGCTCTGGCTGCAGTCTCTGGCAATGCATAAAACAAAAAATTAAAGGTGACGCCAACGGAGCTGGAGAGATGGCTCAGGGTGGAAGAGCACTGGCTGCTCTTCTGGAGGTCCAGAGTTCAATTCCCAGCACCCACGGTGGCTCACAACCACCTGTACTGAGAACCAATGCCCTCATCTGGCCTGAAGGCATACATGTAGATAGAGCACTCAAGACATTTAAAAAAATAAAAGTGAAGCCAAGCATGGGGATTGATGCCAGCAGCGGCTCTGGCTGCAGTCTGTGGCATGAGCAAGCTGAGTCAGGAGGATGACAAATAATTCCACCTAGGCTGACCTGTGTGAGATGCCTTTAATCACTCCAGAAGCAGAGGCAGGCAGATTCCAGGACCGCCGGGACTACATGAGACAATGTCTTGAAAATAAACAAAGAAAGATGAAATAAAATTAATAAATAGTAGGGACTGGAGAAATGGTTTAACATTAAGAGCAAGTAATACTTTTTAATTGATTTGTTGACTAAGGAGCCAGGATCCTGATACCCTCCCAGGGCCCTTCTTCCTCCATGGCTCAGTGATCTGATGTTTCATGGGGACCTCAAGCACAGCCCTGACTAAACTGCAGACTTGTCTTGCTTGAGCAGTGACTGGCCAGCAAGGTAGAAACTGGCGCCAGAGAGCCTGGATTGGCCAATGTCTGCAGGATCAGCTTGTTTGCAGTCTTCTTGGAGTGTCTGCCAGGACCTTTCTGGAATAAAGAGTGTCTTGTGACCATTTATCAAACCAGAGTAGGTCCCACAGGATTAGTTTATGGTCACTTGCAAGACCGTTAAGTGGGAGATTAGAGTAGACGTGATGTGATCCATGTCACAAAGCCTTAGGTGCTGTGTCAAACTTACGAGGCCACATGAGCCAAGGGACACTGAAGACTAACCAAGACTTTGGGTCATTACACTGGAAGAGGGTCACCAGAAAACCCATGCTATTTATTTTACTATTTTGTGGACCCCATCAAGAGATGAGCCTCTCTGCCAACACAAATAATCCCAATCAGACCAAATTAAAAGATATCCAGGTTTAATTGGATGTCTGTGCTCTCGAGTGGCCCCAGGTTCAATTCTCAACACCCACGTGGCAGTTCCAGGGCTTCTGACACCCTCCCGCAGACACACGTGCACCCATGAACTTAAAAAAAAATGAATTGCAAAAAAAGATTGACGTTTGCCGGGCAATGATGGTGCTCGCCTTTAATCCCAGCACTCATGAGGCAGAGGCAGGTGGATCTCAGTGAGTTTGAGGCCAGCCTGGTCTACAGAGTGAAATCCAAGGCTAGGGAGATGGCTCAGTGGGTAGGAACACCAACTACTCTTCCAGACAGAGGTCCTGAATTCAATTCCCAGCAACCACGTGATGATTCACAACCATCTATAGTAGGAATTTCTGTCCTCTTCTGGTGTGTAGGCATATGTGCAGATAGAACGTTCATATACATTAAATCAATCAATCTTTAACTGGGCGGCGGTGATATACCTTTAATCTCAGCATTGGGGAGGCAGAGTCAGGCAGATCTCTGTGAGTTCAAGACCAGCCTGGTCTACAAAGTGAGTTCCAGGACAGCCAGAGCTAAATAAACAGTGAAATCTATCTCAAAAAAAAAAAAGTGGCGCCGGCCTTTAATCCCAGCACTCGGAGGCAGAGGCAGGCGGATCTCTGTGAGTTTGAAGCCAGCCTGGTCTACAAGAGCTAGTTCCAGGACAGGCTGCAAAGCTACAGAGAAACTCTGTCTCAAACCACCACCCCCTCCAAAAAAAAAGAATCCCCTACTTCCTGCCTGTCCTGTACACTCCGCAGGAACCCTTCTCTCTGCCCCAGCCCCTTGAAATCATCCATGATCTGCACACATCTGGGCATGCATTCCCCAAATATAGCTGTCGTCAAGGCTGTGCAGGTGTGACACCCAAGATTTGGAACCTGCTTTGTAAATTGGGAAAGAAGCCTGGGCTGGCGCCGTTATGCCTGTGATCCCCGTGCTGAGGAGGCTGAGACGAGAAGACCACTAAATGGTGGCTAGCTTGGGCTGAGTAGCGACACTCTGTCTCAAAACCAAACGAAAAGTGGTCAGGGCTGTAGCTAAGTGAGTAGAGGGCTTGCCTGGCATGTAGAAAGCCGGAGATTCCACCCCCCGGGGCGCACCTGTTACCCCAGCATGGGGAGGCAGAGGCAGGAAGCAAGAAGCAAGAAGTTTAGGTAATCCTTGGCTACATAACTAGGTTGAGGCCAGCCTGGACTGCGTGAGACTGTGTCTCAAAAAAATAAATAAATAAAAAGAACAAAAGATACTATGTGGTGTCATTACTTAAGCTTCAGAAACAAAATCTCTCCAATTTGACTGCTCTCCATTAAGCCTGATAGGCACGGGGCCATTGGAGCAGGCAGCCACTGGGTGGCCAAGACAGCCTCAGCTAACAAAGCTGGTTCGGCCCTAAGATCTGGTCCATCTTAGCAGATTTGTGAATAGTACTTAATTAATTCTGGTTTTCTCTTTCCTTTTTTAAAATAAGATTTTATGTGTTTAAGTGTATGTATGTAATGCACGTGTGCACCGTGTGTGTGTGTGTGTGTGTGTGTGTGTGTGTGTGTGTGTGTGTGTGTGTGTTGCTTTCCGAGGCCTGAAGAGGGCCTCATATCCCCAGAGCGGCAGTTACAGGTGCTTGTGCCCTGTGGTGTTCAGAACTCAGCCCAGGTCCTCTGAGAGGCAGCCCGTGCATGCCAGTGACTGCTGCGCTGTCTCTCTAGCCTTGTTTTCTCTGTTTAATGTTTGGTTGGCTAGTTTTTTAAGACATTGTCTCATTTGGGTTAAGTTAGCACAGAACTCTGGGTAATGCCTGCCTCATGAGTTCAAGTGCTGGACTGAATGTGTCAGCTGTCCTCCACAGCTTCCTTCTGCTTAACATAACTAGCTTTTCCTTCCTGCTGGAGTTAAAGGTGTGCACCACCACCACCCGGCGAAATAGTGCACTTGTATTTACTGTTGGGGGGGGGGGTTTGGCCTGTGGGTGTGTTGCATGCCGGTCAGACGCCAGCTCACGGGATCTGTGTCTTTCTCCACTCAGTGAGTCCTAGGGATTAAACACACCGGGCTGGACAGCGCGCACCTGCACCCGCCACACCGGATCACCAACCCCTGTGTTTTAATTTTTGATATATCTGGGTAGTCCTGGCTGGCCTTGAACTACTAGTGGTCTTGTCTTGCCTCTGCTTCCTTCCTAGCGTGCTGTTACAGGTGCTTACTGCAATGTCTGGCTACAACAATGGGTTTTTTTCTTTTACAAAGTGTCCTGGAGAATGTGGGCAGCATTGTACAGAGAGAGAGCAGGACACAGACTTCAGTGGAGAACTGAGTCTCATTCCACCAACTAGAGTCCTGTCCTGGCCATTCTCTCACCCCCAGTCCTAGGGCTGCCTTCACTCCCTATGGATTTATCCCACATATAGCCTGGCTTTCTGGCGTAGCCAGCCCTGGCTTCTCCTAGCCCTAAATTGGAATGGCCTGGAGGAAGTCCTGGGTTTGAAAGAAGGAGTCTATTCATGACATGATGCTTAAAGAAATGACCAGGGCCAGGCAGTGGTGACGCACGCCTTTAATCCCAGCACTTGGGAGCCAGGGGCAGGTGGATCTCAGTGAGTTCCAGGACAGCCAGGACTACACAGAGAAACTCCTGTCTCAAATAATAAAAATGATAATAGTTCCTAAAGATTTTTTTCATTTTTTTTTTCAAGACAGGGTTTCTCTGTATAGGCCTTGCTGTCCTGGAACTCACTTTGCAGACCAGGCTGGCCTTGAACTCACAGAGATCCGCCTGTCTCCACCTTCTGAGTGCTGGGATTAAAAATACTATCTTAGACATTTTAAAAATTATTTTTTTGCTGGGCGGTGGTGGCACACGACTTTAATCCCAGCACTCGGGAGGCAGAGGCAGGCAGATCTCTGTGAGTTCAAGGCCAGCCTGGTCTACAAGAGCTAGATCCAGGACAGGCTCCAAAGCTACAGAGAAACCCTGTCTCGAAAACAAAAAAAAATTCTTTTTTTCAATTTTTTTAAAATTTTTCAAGAATAGAACTCACAGAGATCTGCCTGCCTCTGCCTCACGTGTGCTGGGATTAAAGGCGTGCGCCACCACTACCACTCTCCGTAATTTTTTACTTTTGGAGCCAGAGCCTCACTCTGTAAACCAGGGTGGTCTTTAACTCACAGATATTCTCCTGCTTCTACCTCCAGAGTACAGGGATTAAAGGTGTGTGCCACCACACCCAGCTAAATGTAAATTTTAAATATTAAAGTATTATTATTATTATTGGTCTTGAAAAATCAAAAAAAAAGAAAGAAAAAGAAAAAAATTACATTTACTTGTGTGTGTTTGCATCCTGCTACACATGTGGAAGGCAGAGGACACATCTGTGGGTTCACTTCTCTCTACCCACCTTTCTGAGGGTTCTGGGATTGAATTCGGGTCATGGTCAGGCTTGGTAGAAGTTCCTTCACTTGCTCAGCCCCTTCCTGAGTCTCATCCATCCTTTCCATGCATGCATGTTAATGTACAGGAATAGGAGACCAGAAAAACACCTTGGTGACACCTTAGGGAAGGTCTTCTACCTTGTTTGAGACAGTATTCTCTTTGGCCTGGCGCTCAGCTGTCTGCTAGGCCAGCTAGCCAAAAAGCGCCCAGGCAGGCCTGTCTCTGCCTCTCTAGCCCTGGGATTACAATCCAGCGACCTGGCATTTTACATGGCATTTGTAGACTTGAACTCAGGTCCTAGAACTTTTATGGTAAGCACTTGCCCCCTAACCTTCTTTCTTTTAGACAAAATTTCTCTGTGTAGTCCTGGCTATTGTGGAATCAGCTGGCCTTGAACTCAGAGATCCTCTTGTTTCTGCCTCCTGAGAGTGCTGGGATTAAAAGTCTGTACCACCACCACCGGGCAACATTTCATTACTTTTTCTTTTTCTTTGGGGGGGAGTTTCGAGACAGAGTTTCTCTGTAGCTTTGGAGACTGTTCTGGAACTAGCTCTTGTAGACCAGGCTGACCTTGAACTCACAGAGATCCGCCTGCCTCTGCCTCCCGAGTGCTGGGATTAAAGGCGTGCGCCACCACTGCCTGACTGCAACATTTCATTTTTTTTTGTATGTGTATGTATGCCTGCCGTGGTGTGGCAACTGGAGCGCAATTTGCAGGAATCATTCCTTTCTTTCTTCTGTACGGGTCTCAGGGCTGGAACTCAATTCCCCAGACCTGTCAGCTACTTCTGAGCCATCTTGCTGGCCCATGCACTGTTGGGGAATATTATTTTCAAGTGTGTGACTTTTGTTCACACTGTATTTGTTTAACTCCGTGAAGTTGTGGTACAGTGCATGGCTAGAATACCTGGTGGTTCTAATAAAGCGATGAATGGCCAGTAGCAAGGTAGGAACAGGCAGGGCTGGCAGGGAGAGAGGATAAATAGAAGAAAAACCAAGCCCAAGGAGAGCAAGGAGCCAATGAGAGAACAAGGAGAAGGGGACACCAGGGGACACCCAGCTTCACTGCAAGCCACGGAGAAAAAAGTAAAGAAAGGTAATACAGAAAGAGAGAAAGAAAAAAGCCCAGACGGAAAAGGTAGTTGGAACAATTTAGGTTAAGAAAAGCTGGTAAGAAACAAGTCAAGCTAAGCCTGGGCATTTTAAGTAATAACAAGTAAGCCTCTGTGTGATTTATTTGGGAGCTGGGTGGTGGCCCTCCAAAAAGTCAAAGGGGTAAAATGTCACAAAACAATGCACTATATATTGTTATAGAGTATTAAATACAGAGCTAAGTGTGGAGCCAAGTGTCTAGAATGCTAACATTCAATAGGCAACAGTTTCTAGGCCAACCCTGAATACAGAGGAGACCTTGTCTTTTTTTTCTTTTCTTTTTTTTTTATTATGTATGCAACATTCTGCCTCCATGTGTACCTGCAAGGCCAGAAGAGGGCGCCAGATCTCATTACAGATGGTTGTGAGCCACCATACGGTTGCTGGGAATTGAACTCAGGTCCTCTGGAAGAGCACTCAATGCTCTTAACAACTGAGCCATCTCTCCAGCCCCAAGACCTTGTCTTTTTTTTTTTTTTTAAATATTTATTTATTATGTATACAATATTCTGTCTGTGTGTATGCCTGCAGGCCAGAAGAGGGCACCAGACCCCATTACAGATGGTTGTGAGCCACCATGTGGTTGCTGGGAATTGAACTCAGGACCTTTGGAAGAACAGGCAATGTTCTTAACCTCTGAGCCATCTCTCCAGCCCCCCAAGACCTTGTCTTTAGACACAAGGAAGAGCCAGGTGTGGTGGCGCACGCCTTTAATCCCATCACTGGGAAAGCAGAGGCAGGTGGATCTCTGTGAGTTCGAGGCCAGCCTGGACTACACAGCGAGACCCTGTCTTAGAGCCCTCGCCTAGCATAAAGCTCTGGGTTGTAGCTCTCAGAAACCTGACTTTATAGTGACACAATGGGAGGCTGAGGCGGGGTCAGGCATATAGCATGGCCTCCATTCTTTATCAAGTTTAAGAGCCAGCCGGTCTGGGCTGTGTGACACTCTTGCCGCAAGAGAGATGGCAGGGGTGGGAGGAGGCATGAGGATGTAGTAAAACCATGTGCCTGATCCCACAGTCTCGTTGTGCAAGTCACTCTGGGTCACCTGAGATGCTGTCCCCTCACCTCCCTGGAAAAGACCTTCACTCAGCTCATATCTGTCAGTCTAGCAGGTAGTCTTCATGGTAGCTCATATCTGTCAGTCTAGCAGGATTGCTAAATTTGGGGGCCCAGCCTGAGCTACATAAGGGTTCTCCACTGACCTGGGCTACAGGTCAGGATGCTGCCTCAGAAAACAGAGGAGGAGGCTAGAGGGATGACGCCGTGGTTAAGAGCATTTACTGTGCTGTGCAAGACCCAGGTTTGGTTCCCAGATGCCACACAGTGGCTCACAATCATCCTGACTATCAGTAACTCCAGATCCAGGGAATTTAACCTCTTCTCCTTGGGCACAAGGCACACATGTGATGCACATACAGATATGCAGCCAAATACTCACACATACAAAATAAGAAAATAGAGCTGGGTGGTGGTGGTGCACGCCTTTAATCCCAGCACTCAGGAGGCAGAGGCAGGCTGAGTTCAAGGCCAGCATGGTCCACAGAGTAAGTTCCATGACAGCCAGGGCTACACAGAAAAAACCTGCATCAAAAATAAATAAAAATAAAACAAAAAGAAAAAGCGGGCAATTGAGATGGCTTACTGGATATAAGTTTTTTTTTTTGCCACTAAGTCTGAATACCTGAATTCAGTCCCTGTTACTTTAAACAGAATCAACTCTCACAAGCCGTTTTCTGACCTCAACAGGAGCTTCATGGCTCAGTAACATACACGTACAGACAAATAAATCAAGTAAAAAAAAAAATTGGGAGTGGGCTGGAGAGATGGCTCAGAGGTTAAAAGCACTGACTGCTCTTCCTGAGGTCCCGAGTTCAATTCCCAGCAACCACATGGTGGCTCACAGCCATCTGTAATGAGATCTGGTGCCCTGCTTTGGCTATCAAGCATATAGACATACAGAACACTGTATACATAATAAATAAATCTTTTAAAAGAATTGGGAAAGAGAATCTTTTTTTTAATATAAAGTTGTCTTGTCTGCATGTGGTTTCCATAGTCTGTCTCGTGATTGAAAAGCCAGAAGTGGGCGTGGGCATCCCCTAGAACTGGAATTACAGTCGGTTTTGAACCACCTTGTGGGTGCTGGGAATCGAACTTTGGTCTTTTGTAAGAGCAGCCAGTGTTCTTAAAAGCTGAACCAGCCCTCCAGATTCTGTCTCCAGACCCTGAGGGAGAATGATTTGATCTACCGGCCTCTTCAGGAATGCGGAAAGAAGGATCTAAAAAACTACAGGGGATGCAGACTCCGCCCACTGCCCCAGGCTTTGCTCCCCGTTTAGGCCCCGCCTCTAGGCAGACCTGCTCCACTCCAGAGAGCCACACCCTACCAAGGCCACGCCTCTTGACCAACAGGACCCGCCCACATTTCAGGCCCCGCCCCTAGACCGCCTTGTGCCTCTTCACGGGGACCCCTGTCCAGCCAAAGCCCCTCCTCTAGACCTTTCGTCCTCACTCCTGTGGTGACCACGCCCCCTCACTCACATCAGGCCCCGCCTTCTACTCGGGACTCCATCGGTCTCATCCAGCCAGTGGCCCCGCCTCCAGAGTATGCGCCTCTCACAACAATCCACCCAATCCGCTTCTGTGTCTCTTTGCCCCGCCCCCATAAACACTAGGGTCTCCTCGCTTGCGCGTCCCCCCCCCGCATCACTTCCGGGGCGGTGTTAGGACGAAGCTCACTTCCGCCTGTGGCGGAGCGGCGGTGGTGGCGGAGCAGGAACCCCGGCCGCGGTCCCGAGGGACAGACAGACGGACGCAGGGGCGGGCAGCCGGGAGCCATGGAGTGCGGCCCCGGAGCCGGCGGACGCGGGCGGCGGTGAGTGTGGGTGGGCGGCGGCGGGGAGTGCGGGCGGACGGCGGCTGCGATTCGCGGAGCGGGGCCGAGGCGAGCGGGGGCCCTGCGTCCGAGGCACCTCTGCGCCCTCCGAGGATGGCACCAGGACAGCACGGTCAGCGTACACACCCTGTCCCTAGCGTCCCCATTTCCCCGGGCAGCGATCCTAGAGCAATCGCTTAACCTCCTCAGGACGCGGCTCTGCTCCAAGAAACGCCCGGTCCCAGCCGCCGACCCTGAGCCAGCTCCGGAACCTGCCCCTATCCCACACCACCTCTGCCTGCATCTCCCTGCTGACTCTCCCCGTCCACCTCTTCTCCATGTCTGGTCTCTTCCTGCCAGCTGGGGCCCACATCAGACTTCCCTTATGCAGCCCCGGACTCCAGGGTTCCCTCTCACCCCCACGATCCCTCTCACCCCTCACCCTGCAACAGAGCCCGAAGGTGCAGCTGAGCCGTCCCTGCTCCCCCGGGAACCCTCTTTCGCCGCCGGAGTTTACATCTCCAATCCTTGTCTCTTTCACATGGTGCGCCCACGCAGAGGCCGGAGGATAGCTTTCTGGAGTCAGTCGGCTCCTACTCTGTGGGTCCCCATGCTGCAGCTCTGGTCTTCAGCTTTGGTAGCAAGTGCCTTTACCTGCTGATCCGCCCGCCTCCCGCAGCCTGTCTGCATTCTTTGCCCTCTTCAGCTTGCGCTGCGTCCAGGGGGGTTGCCTCCCTAGCCTGCCTGGCTGGGTGAGACATGCCAGTGCAGGCAGGCATATGTAGGACGTCCTAAAGCCCTTACTTACTGGTTGCGGGTAACACCGGGGCCAGGTTTTATGTTTGTGATCACAGTACCTGGTGTTTGAGTGGCGCTGAGTGAAATATCTTGGCTTGCACTACCCAGTGGCACCCATCTGTGAATGAGGCCCCGCATGCTGTCTATCCCTTCCATTATAACACTGGCAGATGTTGGAGGCTTATGTCTTTCTCCTACAACTTCCTTATTTTCTCTGGCTGATCAACACATGGTTGTTGAGTGAGGCAGGTGCTTGTTGGTCTTGCTAGCCCTCAGCATGGAGTTTCTTGCAGGGTGGAGATCTAGTTAACTGTAGAAGAATGAATAGGCGGGGTCCTCGCCATGTGGGGCCTACCATTGTTTGACTTGTCTACAAAGTGTACTGCAAGATGACACCCTAAAGGTTGCACCCAGATAAACTGTACCTAGGGATGTTGTCTGTGAAGGGAGAAGGGAGGTCACTTGATGGGTGTGTGCTGCAGAAGAAGGTGTCATAGTAGCTGGGGGAGCAGCCTAGCAAAGGATGATGGTGACTGAGATGTGACCCAGGCAAGGAGGCTAGAGTGCAGTAGGGGAAAGGTGGGGCTGGCAGGTGAAGCCATTGGAATGGACAGTGTCCATGATAGCACCCACTTTTCTGGCCTGGGTTGCAGATCCTTCCAAACTATGTCACCACAGGGGTTACAGGGTGTTCCCTGCCGAGGCCTGGACTATAAAGCTGTGACTATTTGGGGCAGGATCATTGCCTTCTAGGGCTGTTCTGGGCTATTCAGGGTCCTGGACAGTCCCCCGTCTCCACCCATCCCATGCTAGGAGTGCTCCTGGTTGTGGATGTGCAGACATGGCCTCGCATCTCTTAGAGACAGCTTCACCTGCATCTGAGAATTACCACATGGGAGCTGGGGACTTTTTTTTTCCCCCTAGACTGGGTTTCTCTGTTTAGTTCTGACTGTCCTGGAACTCTGTAGACCAGGCTGGCTTAGAACTCACAGGTCTGCCTGCTTCTGCCTCCCTAGAACTGGGATTAAAGGCGTGCGCCACCACAGCCTGGTGGGAGCTGGGGATTTCTTGACACATCTTTGTCCCTGCTCTGGCTGTCTTATCTCTTCTCTCAGTGTGCCCCTGCATTGTCATGGACTGGGACATCGCTCTACCCAGCCCCAGGCTGCACACCTCAGGTACACAGGGAGCAGAACACAGCTACCTGAGTGTTATGTGTTCATCTGTCCTGTGGGTTTATATGCTGTGACCTAAAACCCAGGTGTGCATAGGTATCCTCTTGTTAAAGTTGAACTGTGAGGTCTCCTGCTTCCTCCCTGGCAGTGAGAGATGGTAGGCATGATTAGTGGCCGACTGTTCTGGGGGCAGCCCTGCACACAGTGGTCATGGCTTTAGTGTCAGTTGAACATATTTCAGGGTGTCCTGCAGAAATGGAGCATCTGAGTTTCCACTGGAGTCAGGCCCCATCCGCTCTTTAACTCCTGCCTGTAACCGACTGCCTCTGTGAAGCAAGCAGTGTGCACATTTGTAGGTGCAAGGAACCAGACCCAGGAGGTTGGGTGACTCAGCCCTGAGGCTGCAGCTGCCCTGACCCCAGGGAGACCCACCTGGCTCCAAGCACGGGACAAACCATTGTCCCAGCCAATGGGGCCAGCTTCTAAGACGCATCCTGTCCTTGTTCCCGGTCTTTGTGTCTGTTTCCTCCCCTGGGCTCTGTCTCTATGGTCTGAGGCCACCCCTCTCCCCTCCCCCTGCGTGGGAGCCTTTGGGTCTCCTCTCAAGACCAGGGCTGGGCTGCCTTTGTCACCTGTTCCTGGAGGATATAACTCCTTAAAGGACTGAGGGATGGAGCTGGAGAGATTGCTCAGCAACGAAAAGCATTGACTGCTTTTTCAGAGAACCAGGGTTCAATTTCCAGCACCCACATGGCAGCTCACAACTGTCTGCAACTCCAGTTCCAGGGAACTGGACACCATGACAAAACACCAATGTACATGAAATAAAAATAAATAAATTAAAAAAAAAAAAAAGGACAGAGGGAGACACTGCTGGGCAGGAAGACAGTCCGGACATAGGCCCGGGGATGGTGGAATGGCAGAGACTGGGGGCATACACAGCGGAGTTGTGCATCAGAGGCCAGAAGAGGCTGCGGGGTGAGCTAGGGCTGTGGGCAGACCAAGAGGAACAAGCTAGCCGGTGGATATGGGGGCACGCCTTCCTCTTTGCCTGGCATGGGCTAGCACCTAGTTCCACCCTAGCTTCCTAGAGGGAACCCACATCTTGGTGTCCCCTGCAGGGTGTCCCACTGTACGACATGGAGACCTGTGGCTGCGAGGCTCCCGGGGGCTCGCCTTGGACCGCGATGGGGCCGGGCTGCCGCCTCCTAACTGGACTGAGGTGTGCGGCCCTCGAGCCTGGCCGCCCGCTGCCCGCGTCTCGGAGCACCCCTGCCCCTCCCCTGGCCCGGCCCGGGCCTGGCGCCCGCCATGAACGGCCTGTCGATGAGCGAGCTCTGCTGCCTCTTCTGCTGCCCGCCTTGCCCGGGCCGCATCGCCGCCAAGCTCGCCTTCCTGCCTCCTGAGCCCACCTACTCGCTGGTACCTGAACCCGAGCCGGGACCCGGTGGGGCTGGCGCTGCCCCCTTGGGTCCCCTGCGGACCTCAGCGGCCACCCCTGGGCGCTGGAAGATCCACCTGACGGAGCGCGCTGACTTCCAGTACGGCCAGCGCGAGCTGGACACCATCGAGGTTTTCCTGACCAAGAGCGCGCGCGCCAACCGCATCGCCTGCATGTATGTGCGCTGCGTACCTGGTGCCAGGTGAGCCGAGGGGTTCCAGGGCTCTCCCCAGGGGTGCATGCCCATCTTACCCCTCTTGTAAAGGACAGAAGACCCTGCTCTTGGGTTCATGCTTTCAGGTCCCCAGCAGAGGGTGAGGTAGAGGGGTGATAGCTTCTCAGCTGGAGTCTGAAGTCCAAAGGGCAAGTTCTTTACTCAGGAGCCAGGCAGGTGCTTCAGGAGGCCTCCTGGGCAGGGCCACACAGGTGCATGGCCTTGACCTGGTGCGGGCCGGGTTTTGTTATAGTCCAGTCAGGGTTGGGCAGAGGCCAATTGGGGAACAGGATGGGCCTTAAGTGTTTGCTGGTGGCCAGGGTTGGGGCCCAGTCCTCCCCCTAGCAAGAGTGTGCGCTCGTGGAGTGCTTGGGAACAGGCTCTTCCTTGGTGCACTTCCAGCACTGTGGAGTATACATGCCACTACGGAGACGGCATCGCCCTCCTGAGCTGGATCTGTGCCTGTTAAAGGTTGAACTCATTGTGGACCCTCTGTGTCCCCTGTAGATGGGCAGCCTAAGGCCCGCTGGCTGATGACACCAAGGGGCTGCAGGATTAACTAGCCTTGGAAGGCCGCTCCCACCCAATGCTGCCTCCCATTCTAGGAGTCTAGCAGTTGGGCAGATGGGACAGTGAATGCTGTTGGCGACCAGGACAGATGGTCAGCCTGTCTGTGCGCATGCCCCTCTTGCCCTGACCACCAGGTACACAGTTCTCTTCTCGCATGGCAATGCAGTGGACCTGGGCCAGATGTGCAGCTTCTATGTTGGCCTGGGCACGCGCATCGGCTGCAACATCTTCTCCTATGACTACTCTGGCTACGGGATCAGCTCTGGACGGCCCTCAGAGAAGAACCTCTATGCCGACATTGATGCCGCCTGGCAGGCCCTTCGTACCAGGTGAGGGCCCTGGCCCCTTGGGGCAGGGGTGGGGCCAGGGGGAATAGGCACCTGTGGCCCAGAAGACAGCTGTCCTTGATCCTTGCTGTCCACCTGGTCTGGGGGTGAGCAGAGGACAACTGGGTCCAGGAGATGGCTGTTGAGGGACCTTAGGACTCCGTGCCGTCAGCTTAGCATGCTCCGGGCAGGTGGCAGTAGGGCCCGCAAGCTGGACCAGAGGGTGCCCAAGTGACAGCAGCCAGCAGCACTCCAGACTTTAGTCCCGAGGCCCCTCTGCCACACTGCACACCCGCTCACAAACGCTCCTTTTCCCCCCTCACCGAGTGGAGCCCTTGCAGGGGCTGTAGAAGAGGCTAGCCGTCTCTAGTTCTGGAGGCCCCCAACCTTGCCATTAGGTCCCATGTGGTACTGGGATTCTGACAGCCCTGGGGAAGTGGGGACCCTGGTTACCCTGGCGATAGTAAGTATCACTGGGCTGGGTCCCCTGGCACTCCTGGTGCTGGCACTGGGGACCTGTCTGAGTGCCCCAATCCCCCTGTGCCACAGGTACCTGTACCCTGGCCTGGCTTCCTCCCTGTTCATACTGGAGAGTTACTACCATGTGTTCTTAGCTCTCTCCATTTGTCCCACCATGGCTCTGACTTTCAGGGACCTCTGCCAGCACCATAGCTAAGCCTCAGGGGAGGTGGGGTGACTCTTCTGAAGGGGCTGCCCCCCATGGTGAGCTGTGCATAGTGCTGAGCAGGCAGAGCTGGTGGGCCTTGGTCAGCACACGTGAGCAGTATAGGTTGCCCCTGGGTGGTCCAGTCCCTGCTTGGGATCAGGCGAGGGTCCTGTGGAGCCTTGCCTGGGACAGACAGGTGGGAATTCTGACAGGGACAGTAGTCAGGGCAGCACTAGGCCAGCTCAGCCAGGATAAGTGACCACAGCGACCTGCTGGGGTAGGAGGGGCCGCAGGGTAGCTGGGAATGGACTGGCTCCCAGGACCTGCGCAGCCACACTGCCTGTGTTGTGCAAGCTTCTATTTTGGCAGCAGGGAACTCAGGGGACCCTAAACTGGGCCGAGCCATCCGGGGACACAGTCTTCTAAATTCCCGGAACCCAAGCTTGTGGAGAAGCAGCCCTGGGAAGAGACAGACCCGCTTTCTCTCTGGGGTCGGGAGGGAACCAGAACTTCGGGTCTGGACTCTTGGTCCCAGCCGGCCTCACTCAGGCACTGTCAGGGTCTGAGGGAAAAGCCAGGGAGCTGCCCTCCTCCAGGCCTCCTGTTGACCCTGCTGCTGCTGTGGGTCAGGTACGGCATCAGCCCGGACAGCATCATCCTGTATGGCCAGAGCATCGGCACGGTGCCCACGGTGGACCTGGCGTCGCGCTATGAGTGCGCTGCAGTGGTCCTGCACTCGCCTCTCACCTCGGGCATGCGGGTGGCCTTCCCTGACACCAAGAAGACCTACTGCTTCGATGCATTCCCTAAGTGAGCATAGCAAGTGGGTCCTGGGGGTGGGGTCTGGGATAGGGGGATGGGGTCCAGCCTGACTATCTTCTCCCTCAGCATCGAGAAGGTGTCGAAGATCACATCACCGGTGCTCATCATCCACGGCACGGAGGATGAGGTGATCGACTTCTCACACGGGCTGGCACTGTATGAGCGCTGCCCAAAGGCCGTGGAACCACTGTGGGTAGAGGGCGCCGGGCACAATGACATTGAGCTATACAGTCAGTACCTGGAGCGCCTGCGCCGCTTCATCTCCCAGGAGCTGCCCAGCCAACGCACCTAGCCAAGCCGCAGGGACCTCAGCAGCACACGGGCCTCCTGCCGGGGCTGCATGTGACCCGGCGCCCAGGACCCTTCCCGGTACCCCATGGGCCACAAGCCATGTGCAGGCGAAGGAGGTCCCTCTCCTCCTCATGGATGCAAAGGGAAGGAAGGGAAACGAATTAAAGGTTTAAGATTTTAGGGTTGCCCTGGCTTCTTCATGGCTCCAGTGCGCCTTCCAGACCTCAGGCCCTCCCAGCTAGGCCTGCACCCGGACTTAAGGGCAGCGCCTTGCTCTGCGGAGTCCCCATCCCCACTGTGCACAGAGCATAAGCATCCTACTTCAGATGTGGAGATGACAGGACCAGTAGACCCCAGGCCAGGCCACGTACTGTGCCAAAGAAGCTGAGGTGATCTCCTCAGGACTGCAGGGCAGCCCTAGCTAGGGAATAGGGCCACACGTTGTCTCTTCTAGCCATAGGGTCCCTCGGGTGAGGAAGGGCTTGTCTGCAGGGAGGTCAGCACTCTGCACTGACTCCTGATGCTGCAAGGTTCCTTTAAAAGTGGACTGTACATTTGGGGGCTGGAATATGTGGGGTCTGGCTGTAGCAGAAGTGACGTTTGGTTTTCACTCCCAAGTCCATGACCCTTGAAAGCCTCCACAAACCGGAGTGGAGCATCCCTGACTGCCCAGCCACTCCTCCGACCTCAGGACTTTCGCACCTCAGGTTACCTGCGCCCTCACTAGATCCCTGTCTGCAGTCCAACCGCTTGTTTCTCCCACCACGACTACCTCCTCTCCATTACCTGCTGCAGTTGTGTCTTCTCTCCCGCTTCTTCCCTTCCACCCCCTGAAATGCTGAACTTCAGAACCCAGGCTGCCCCAGGACTAAGTCTCCTGTGACCCTGGCACAGCTAGGGAAAAGCAGCTGCCTGCCGCGCGGAGCCCAGGATGCACACAGTTAGCAAAGCCTCGTCCCCAGCCAGTCATCCTGGAATCAGACTGAGGCAGGAGGATTGCCACCAATATTGAGGGAAGCGCAGGGTACAGAGTGAGTGAGACCTCAAGCCCAGCTGTTGCTGGCCACAAAGTCTGGTTTCCTGGGTGCTGGAGCCAGGTTCTCCCTGGGGGTGGGAGAACCTACCACCTGCTGAGCTGTGGCCCCCAACCCTCTTTCTGGTTTTTGAGTCATGGTCTTATTCTGTAGCTCGCTGTGATCCTGAACTACCCTGAGGCCTGCCACACTTGGTTTCTGTGGTACTTGGGGTGCAGGGCATGCCAGAAGAGAACTCCACTCACAGCCCCCCCCCCCCTTTTGTTTTGAGACAGAATCTCTGTTTTTAGCCTGGCAGACTGAAACTCACCATGTAACTGGCCTCCAACTAAAGGCAGCCCCAGCTCGACCTTCCCCCCTACTGGAGCAAGGCCTGATGAGCCAGCGTAGGAGCCACAGCCAGTGTAAACAACCAGCCAGGCTGGGTGGTGGCACGCCTTCAATCCCAGCACTCTGGAGGCAGAGGCGGCGGATCTCTGTGAGTTCAAGGCCAGCCTGGTCTACAGAGTGAGTCCCAGGACAGCGAGGGCTACACAGAAAAACCCTGTTTCAAATGAATAAACGAAAAAAATCCACATTTATTTGGGGTGAGGCACGTGTTTCCCAGCATGTGCAGAGATCAAAGGTCAGCTGTCAGGAATCAGTTCTCTCCCATGTGGAGTTTTGGGACAGAGTTCAGGTAATCAGGCTTGAAGGCAAGTGTCTACTCACTGAGCCACCTGGCTGGCCCTGTGGCCAGCTTTTAAAATGCTTCCGTACGCTGTGTTTGTAATAGCCATCTCTGTCACTATAGTTATTTAAAAATTGGATAAATGTACATTTATTATAAAGATGTATATTTAAATAGTCTATTTTACGGTCTTTTTCTACCCAGTTGGTTTTGTTGTTTGCTAAAGCATCTTATACATTAAGGAAACTGGGGGCTGGAGAGAGGGCTCAGTGGGTAAGAGCACTTGTTGCTCTTGCAGAGGACCCGGCTCAGTTCTTGTCACTCTAGCTCCAGGGCACCCAAAGTCTGTGGACCCTGAGCTCCTACACACAGATCATTTAAGTGTGTGGGTGCTTGGCCTGTAGGCAGGTGCCCAGGGAGGCAAGAAGAGGGTCACAGGTCCCCTGGAGTTCCAGGTGGCCGTGAGCTGCCCCACATGGGTGCTGGAAATCAAGTTTGGATCCCCTGCAAGGGTAACAAGTGCTCTGAACCATGCTAGGACACCCCCCCCCCCCGTCTTTTGAAACAGGGTCTTTCCTGGAACTGACAGAGGATGCTTCTGCCTGAGGATGCAGCAATTAGAGGTGTAGACCAATGACTTTGTGGTGGTTTTAAATCTGTATTTTTAAAAATTTATTTTGGCATTTTGAGAGCATCTCAAACTCCCTGTTGTGCAGGCTGACCATAAATTCCTGATCCTCTGACCTCTATTTCCTGAGGCTGGAATGACAGACGTGTGCCATCAATCTGTCTGGTAATTTATCTTGCTTTTGTTTTATTGAGACACAGTTTCTCTGTGTAGCCCTGGCTCTCTTGAAACTCTCTCTATAGACCAGGCTGGTCTCAGTCACAGATGTGCCTGCCTCCCATGGGGTGATACAGAACCCACAGTGATCCAAGAGCTAGGAATAAAGACATGTGCATAAGATCCTTTGTTTTCTTCTACAATTGGGGTAGTTTCCTTTTTCACAAGTTAATGTGTGTCTGTGTGAGCAAATCCTGTGTGAGCAGGAGCCCAAGGTTGGCAGAGGCCAGGTCCTCTGGAAAGACAGCAAGTGACCTTAACCCCTGAGCAGTGTCTCCAGGGTGCCCCAATCCTGTCTCTTTGTGACAAGATCTTACTGTGTAACCCTAGCTATCCTGGAATTGCTATGTAGACCAACTTGGCCTGACGGTTGTTATCCACATGCCCCAACCTCCCTACATAGCTCATAGGAGGATTCTATACCTCTACCCGTCTCACTGTTTGTTGCAAAAACTAAAGTCTTTTTTTTTTCTCTTTGGTTTTACGAGACAGGGTTTCTCTGTAGCTTTGGAGCCTGTCCTGGAACTCACTCTGTAGACCAGGCTGGCCTCGAACTCACTGAGATCACCTGCCTCTGCCTCACGAGTGCTGGGATTAAAGGATTAAAGATGCGTGCACCACCACCGCCCGGCAACTCAAGTTGTAGGAACTCCTTCTCATACTCACTCTCAGGTCCCGTCTCCCCTCAGTCCTTGGGCTTTGTTTTTTCTCATGAACAGCAAAAGACCTTTCATTCTAATAATCTTTGTAGGGCTGGGGGTGTGGCCAGGATGGAGCCCCGCCTAGAATCCCCCAGTGATGGGCTGGGGGCGTGGCCAGGATGGAGCCCCGCCTAGTATCGTGCTGTGAGCAGCTGCAAAAGCAAATGAATGCAAATCGCTCATATTCAGAGATAAAATTCTGATGAAACTGTTATGTTAAATATCAGTTCTAACCTCCCTTTGGCTCCTTCTGTTGGATCCTCTGATATTGAATGAGGGCTTGGGGCTCCCACAGCCCACACCAGCTCAATCGCAGGTGCTGTTGTCACCTTACTTTGTTTCAACCCTGTGGCTCTGTCAGCAGCAACCACAGGCCTCTGCGGTGTGTGCACCTGAGTGTGTTTTCTCTGTCTACCCGTTTCCCACAAGATGCAGAGTATGGCGATGGCGGCCGGAGCCTTGTATGGAGTATGGAGAGCATGGAGCCTTGGGGACTTTGGACTGGAGAGTCACCCCAGCTTCTAGGTTATCTGTCTGTGGCTCTCTTTATGTCTGAGGGTCTTGCTTCCCCTACGCTCATTTTTACACACACCCCTTTCCCAGAGGCCATTGCCGACCCCAGGAAGCCCTCCTCACTTTGGTATGCCTTGGGGCCAGGCTGCCTGACCACCTGGGAACGGGGCCTCCCTTGGCTCTCCATTTTGTGAATTTCCCAGCCACACTGATTCACACCCCAGCTGCGGTGGTTTACCAGTCCAGTCCATGGCCACAAGGTCCTGGGGTCACCTCATGCTCCCGATACATGGCTTACCTCCTAAGTGACTTAGTGGTCCCCAAAGTGTTGAGGATGTGCCCTAGATATACCCATCAAACAGGGACACGAACCTTCCCACGCCTGATGTTCAGGTCATTCTGTCCTCTCTAGTCTTGAGGGCTCCCTGTGTACAACAGCTGGACCCACGTGAGGGCAAGAAAGGCCGATGCCTGCCTTTGGGTTCAGATTTCTCCTGAACCCATCATCTCTTTGGACTTGGAATAGGTCTCTGTGACAGTTACCTCCCTTACCAGGGTATACAGTGGACAAGGATGTGTTAGGCATGTGGCTACCTTTGGCTGAGGGTCCACAGAGATGGTTCATGTTTGTGATTCAGTCAGATTTGTTTATTTTGGACTTTTGTTTCTCAGTGCTGCAATTTTATTGTTTTTTTCAGAACAGCCTTTCTCTGTGTAGCCTTGACTATCTGTAGCCCAGGCTTGCTTCTAACTCACAGATTTGCCTGCCTCTACCTCGCAAGTGCTGGGATTAAAAGCCTGTGCCACCTGCCTGGCCTCAGTGCTGGTATTTTTTTTTTTTAATTGGTATCTGGAGGGACAGCCGTGGGTGCTGGGAACCGAACTCTTATTTTTTAAAGATTTTATTTATTATGTATACAACATTCTGCCTCCATGTATGCCTGAAGGCCAGAAGAGGGTTCCAGATCTCATTACAGATGATTGTGAGCCACCATGTGGTTGCTGGGAATTGAACTCAGGTCCTCTGGAAGAACAGTCAATGCTCTTAACCACTGAGCCATCTCTCCAGCCCGAACCGGACTCTTATATTTTTGGTTGTGAGCCTAGCCTTTAACGGCTGAGCCATCCCTCCAGGCCAGTGCTGGTATTTTAAACAGGATTTTACAAAGCCCAGGCTGGTCTGGAATTTACTATATAGACTAGAATAATCTCCTGATCTCCTGCCTCCACCTTGGGAGTGTTAGGATTAAAGGTGTGTACTACGTGCCCAGATAATTAAAAACAACCTTCCAAACAAACAAACAAAAACAAAAAGCATGGACCCATGTAGTCCTGTCCATATTTCAACTTGTGTTGGATGTTACCCTGGTTCAAGCCAGTCTTAGGATCATTGCCCCTAAATTTTTTTTGGAGACAGGCTTTTTCTCTGTGGCTTTGGAGCCTGTCCTGGAACTAGCTCTTGTAGACCAGGCTAGCCTCGAACTCACAGCGATCCACCTGCCTCTGCCTCCCGAGTGCTAGGATTAAAGGCGTGCGCTACCACCGCCTGGCTCATTGCCCCTAATTAACAGCCCAAGTGCCTGTCCGAGTGCTGGGGCATCTGGTGTCAGCCTTCCTCAGCCATGGGGGGGAAGCAACAATGACATGGGTCTGTAGTCTGTCTGTCTTACCTGTCCCAAGTCTGTGTACAGCTCAGGATAGGCAAAACAGGTACACTGTGAGACTCAAGGAGGTGACAGATCTCTGGGATCCATCCTGTCCCTCAAAATGGAACCCAGAGCTCTCAAGAGGGTGCTTTGAGCCCTGGTGTGGTGGTCACACCTTAATCCCAGCACTTGGGAGACAGGGGGCAAGTGAATCTCTTGTGAGTTTGAGGCCAGCCTGATCTACACAGTGTGTTCCAGGACAGCCAGGGCTACACAGAGAAACCCCATATCAAAAAAGCCTTAAAATACATATAGCTAACTGGGTAGTCGCAGTAGCTCAGAACTGTGGTCCATCTAGATCCTGTCTGGAGGTAAAAATCACCCATGGAGCCCCAGGGGTACTATCACAGGAGAAAGGCGATTCTCACCGGTCAGGCCTTGTGGGAGCAAGCCGGGTAGTTTCCCAGAACCCTCAGTGCCAGAATCCTGTGCACAGGGTTCCAGCTTTGACAGTACCATCTGTGAGGTAAGGTCAGCAGCAGCTTCCATGGTTTGACACCTAGTGCCAAACTTGTAGGGAGCGGGGGCTGGGATGTAAGGAGAATATGCAGGAGTTGTATGTATATGAGCACCCGCACGGGGCTGCTCTGGGTGATGGCAGGTACGGATCACAGATGGGTCACGACTGAGGTCTAAGGAGCATGCTAAGTGGCAGCACCTGGTGGGTGGCCTTACAAACCTCATCACTGGAGGGCTGTTAGGTGCGACCTCAGGAGCCAAGGGTTGCCCTTATCTTAATTCATCCTGGCTGTAGTTCCCGGCAAAGGACTGTCCATGGCTCCTCTCTTCAAGTGTGTGTGTGTGTCTAGGGATGCCAAGGGTGGGGGCAAAGGTGCGGAGGGAGGGCCACAAATTCCTGCAGGAAGGATACCGCCCTTACCTTCGAAGACACAGAAGCTGGGCCAGGACCTACATGGTTCTGGTTGTTGGAGTGCAAGCCTGGGAAAGGAAGGCGGGGGTGTCCTCCTGGCCCACTTCTGTCCAGTCAAGAGTATTGCTGGGGCCCCCCAGAGTATCCAACTTCAGTCATTGAGGGACATAGGTATCACCACCAAGTACAGAGGGGTCTGGGGAAACATGGCCGACCCGAGGGCAGAGAGGTAGAAGAAACCTGAGGAAGTCAGCTGGGGGTGCATGTGGGGAAGGTAGAGGTGACACTCAGGGGTCACTGCCACCGTCTAGCCCTAGCTGGGGAACAGCCATGAAGAGCCTTGACTGACAGACTGCTGTCGGCTGGCGTGCTTCGCCCCCTGGAGGCCGCCCGGGTCACTGCATGGCCTCCACAACCGGGCGGGAGTGAGGAAGGGGCGGGAGCCTGGGCGCCGACTTCCGCGCACCGGGCGACTGGTGTCTGGGCTTTTAGGGAACCATCATTTCACGACTTGGCCGAATCATCCACGCGAGTTTCCCTGCTCCAGTCTCAGGGGCCCCCAACCGAGGAAGGACAGGAACGCCCGGAGCTCCAGTGTCCCTAGCTTCGAGCGGGTGACTGGGACAGACCTTTTCACTGCAGCCCCGCTCATTTTTGCCATTCCGGTTATACCCGAATCTCCGTGCGCAAAAAACTAACTCTACAGATTCGCTCGGCAAAGTGGGGTGTAGGGCAAAGTCCCACCGCCGGAATATTTCGTCCCCAAGACATGCATGGCATTGGGGACCCCAGAAAAGGGGAATCAGGACTGCCGGGTTCCTGCCAGGCGCCAGGGCGAGGAAGGGGGTGGAAGGGTCGCGCACGTGGTCCGGGGGCGGGGACGCGGGCTTCCGCACCCCCACCCTGGCCACGTGCGGATCCCAGCCGTCCCCTCCCCTTCGCGGACAGGGGCGCGCCCTAGTGCTTGTGTGTGGGGGAGGGACAAGTTGGAGCGGGGAGGACTCCCGGCGTCTGCGCACCCGGCACAGCGTGGTGGGCGCGTCCAGGAGGAGCGGGAGCGCGGACCCGGAGGAGGCGTGGCGCGCACTGGGGAGGGAGGTGGGGCATCCGAGACTGGGGTAGGGCGTGTGGGCGTGTCGCCGAGTGGGCGTAACTCTCAGCGCGTGGGGAGGTGGCAATCCGGAAAGGGCACCGGTGGGGGTAGTGCGTGTCAGGCCGAGGGCAGGGTTTCTCTCCATTTGGCTTGTTCTTGTGTGGAGAGGGCATGATCTAGGGTGCTGGGGGTCGCCGGGTGCTTTGCCTGTGCACAAGGGTGTGGAAGTGGGGAAGGACCGGCAGCTGGCAGAGCGAGCTCCGCCCACCCGCGGTGGCGCGCGACTCTCCGGACGGTGGAGGGCGCGGCAGGAGGGGGCGTGACCGCGGTGGGAGGGCGTGGCCACTGAGCCCCGAGGGGGCGTCCTCCGGGCGGGGCGGGCCGCGGACGCCCCCGCGGGCTCCGGTGCGTCAGGGCGCGTCAGGCGGGGCGGGGCGGGGCTGAGCGCGGGCGGCGGCGGCGCGCCGGGGCCTCCTCCTCCTCCCTCCCCTCCTCCCTCTCCTCCTCCGCCTCCCGCACTCCAGCAGCCGCCGCCGGCCGGACGGGCGCAGCTCCCGCCGCCTCCGCTTCTCTCCCGCCGCCGATCCCGCGCCCGCGCGTCTTTGCCCGGCATGTCGGCGGCCGTGGCGTGCGTGGATTACTTCGCCGCTGACGTCCTCATGGCCATCTCCTCTGGAGCCGTGGTGCATCGCGGGCGACCCGGCCCCGAGGGCGCGGGCCCCACAGCCGGCCTGGATGTGCGCGCCACGCGCCGCGAGGCCACGCCGCCGGGGACCCCTGGGGCACCGCCACCGCCAGCCACCGTTCCGGGGCCGGGGGGCGCCACTGCTGCGCCCCACCTGCTGGCCGCCAGCATCCTGGCCGATCTGCGAGGCGGGCCCGGAGTCGCCGCCGCAGCCAGCACCGCGGGGGGCACCTCTCCGGTCTCCTCCTCGGCCGCTTCGTCGCCGTCTTCGGGCCGCGCCCCCGGCGCCGCCAAGAGCCACCGCTGCCCCTTCCCAGGCTGCGCCAAAGCCTATTACAAGTCTTCGCACCTCAAGTCACACCTGCGGACGCACACAGGTAAACCCCACGTTTCTAGCCCCCGTGGGGTGCAGGGGGAGCGTTGGAGCGCTCTCGGGAAACCCCTTCCCCCACCTCACTGGGAACCCCGAAACTGCGTGGCGCGTGGGGGGCGGGGAGGGGGGCGCGCCCGGCCCTCAGCCACCCCGCCGACCGGGAAGGCGGGGACATGGTGGGTGGGGCGCACGCAGGGGGCGTGGCGGCCACGCGGTCCGGGCCGCGCGCGGAGGGCGGCCCCGGTGGCTGTTCGGTTCCATCCCGGCACGGTGGGCCCCCCGCGCGCGATCGTGTCCCCCAGCTTCTCACCCCTCAGTCCCGCTAAGTGTTCTTGTCCTGTTTCTCAGCGCTCATGGTCTCTTGCGCTAGGTGGTCAGAACATCCGGTTCCGTAGTTCTTCCTCGGTCCTCCCACCCCCAGCCTCAGTTTCCTTATCTGTGAAGAGGGTGGGAGGATCCTGGTCACTGCCTCCGGGGTATCTGCGCGGATTCCCTCTGGAGGGCGGCGAAGTACCTGGCGCGGGGCCAGGGGGTGGTAGGGGTGAGGGGGTGGTTGTCCCGCATATTTTCCTTTCCATTCTGTGCACTTGTGGCGGAGGGAGGCCGCGATCTGGATCTGAAGTTAGGGGCTTGGGTCTTAAGTCCAATGGAAAACTGGAAATTAAAATCACCACAACCCCCGCCCAACCCCGTGTTTGCGCACTTCACACACCTGTGATGGATCTGCGCAAAGTCCAAGGTGGGCAGCGAGACTTAGCCACACCAGGGTTTCTGGGAAGTCCAGTCCCTCGGGATTGGTTAGGGGAAACCTTTTGCCAGGTACTGGCTGTTTCCTGTCCTGGGCGCCCCAAGGGTTTATCCATTTTAGCTGGGAATGTGCAGTAGGATTTGAAAATCCACCTCTTTAGCGGTGGTGTAATGAACAGCTTTGAAGCTTCCCAGGGATAGGGCGACCCGCCCGTGTCGTCCACCTAACTTTGGTCTGCCATCTCATGTCTACGTAAAAGATACAGGCTGCCCAGCTCTTGCTGTGGGCAACAGGACACCTAAAGAGCGCTTGGTCCTGGGGCTCCCTTTGTGGTCACACTGGGAGAGAGTCTCAGCCTCTATAGCTGTGTGGGTGGCTCCAGGCATATTCAGGGTAGGTAGTGGGGTGGAGGCGCCATCTTTGATGTCTGCTGAGCCAGAGAGGGTGGGCATGGATGGTACCTCCTCTCACTCTGTCCCAAGTTTCTGTGGTCTAGGGACTGCCCCATGTTGGTGCGCAAATGGACAGAGCTTGGGGGCCGGCAGCTCCAACTCTCTGTTGCTAACATTTATCTCTATAGAACATTTGAAGGGGCAAAGCGATATAGCAAGGTAGATTTTGTTTGTGTTTTGTTTTTTCGTGACTCTTGAGAAAGACCTCTCTTTCCCACAGACTGCAGTCCAGGGTGTCCTGGCTCACAACTGATTTTGGCTGTACGGTAATGGGAGCCGACTGAGCCAGGGCTGCATGGCCCGTACCTGTATTCTTCCTAGTTCCTAGAACTTGGGGTCTGTGAAAGAGGAATCCAGCACATTCCCCCACCCACGGGACATAAAGAGACGATTCTGTTGTCCGTTTGTCAATGGCTGCAAGCTGCCCTTAAGCTAGGAGGGAGCTTGACCTGGTATGCCGGAGAAACTGAGGCCCAAGAAGTCCATGGCATGGCTACAGGCAGTTCTTTACGGTGGGGGAGGGTGCGTGCCCTTCCTGGGGCTCATGTCCCCAAATTCCTCTCATAATAATCCTTTGTGGCCAGGCGGTGGTGGCGCACGCCTTTAATCCCAGCACTCAGGAGGCAGAGGCAGGCGGATATCTGTGAGTTCGAGGCCAGCCTGGTCTACAAGAGCTAGTTCCAGGACAGGCGCCAAAACCTACAGAGAAACCCTGTCTCAAAAAAAGAAAAAAAAAACAATCATTTATGAGACCAGGAAAGCCATGTTGAATCTAGGCACCTTAATGTCATTTTGGGGGTGTCTGGGGATCACATAGACTTGAGTATCGCTATATAGTTAATTTAAACGGTTGTTTTGATAGACTCCTGTCTATCTTTATGTAGCCCTGGCTGTCCTGGAACTCGCTTTGTGGACCAGGCTGGCCTTAGACTCACAGAGACCCGCCTGATCCTGCCTCCCCAAGGCTAGGATTAAAGGCGTGCACCACCATACTTGGAACCATACAGTTAATTTAAAAGCCTCTTTATTCATTTTATTTATTTATTTATTTATTTTTGAGAAAAGTTTTCACTCTGTAGCCCAGCCCAGACTGGCTTTGAAACTTGAGGCAATCCTCCTGCTTCAGCTTTCTCCTGATTACAAGCAAGAGCCACCTCTGATTTAACCAGCCTCTTCTGTGGAAGGGGATTTGTTTCTTGTACACCGCAGGGGAAGCTGGTACAAGACACATCCCAGGGCCAGAGGGACTCACCTCTACTGCAGAGCAGGGATAGGTAGACCTGGTCCCCTGCAGAGCCATGCCCCCAAGGCTGTGCACTGGGAGGGGGAGCCCTGTCTCCACACACCCGGTCATGCCTGCCTAGAGACTCGATCAGACAGAGACAGAACAGGGCAAAGGGCCCCAGTATGTCCATCCCGTTGTACTTGGGGGTATGGAGACCTAGGGGTTTACAGAACACCCCATCCAAGGGCCTATAGGCAGTAGGCAGAGCTTGGCACCCCTGAACGTCAGTTACCCCAGCCCCTGCTTGGGGTGGAGAAGGACTTTAGAGGCTGTGGGAGATGTTGATGTGGTTGCCATGGATACTGCAAGAGAGCCAGCCTTGGGGCGGGGGCGGGAGGAGAGGCTGGCTGCAGATTCTGTTCAGCCCCCTCCATCTTTGGCATCCTCTCTCTAGACCTGGGCCGGGGGGGGGGGGGGGTGAGGGGGGGTGTCCCTTTATCCATTCCCTGAAGCTTGAGAGACCTGACTGTTCATCCATGCTGGGTCTCACCCCTCTGGGTCCAGGTTGTTCTCAGGATGGCCTCTACCTATTCCCATGCCATGGGCTCCCCCTAACTGGGACAGCCACATATGTCCCCGGATACTGCCCAGTATTCTGCTGGAGGGCCTCAGGTCACCTCTAGTATATTATTTGGAAATCCTGTTTCCTTAGGTCTGAGAAACGTTAGGGTAATGGGGGTGCAAAGCCGGCTGCATCCCAGAGGCCTGCATCACTGAAGGAAGTGCTCCCGTTGCCCCCCACACCTCCCAGCACACGCTCCTACGTAACACAGTGATGTAAAACTTTACATATGTCTGAAAAAATGTTAGTATTAATGGTTACTGGGATTGTGCAGGGTCACTGTGGGCGTCTTCTGTCCCTTTGCCCCCTAAACGTGAAGTCTGAAGGTGGGAAGGACAGATTTGCTTATCAATAACTGTGTAGCTGGGCAGGGCTGACAACAGTGTGGGTGGCCTGGGAACAGCAGGCTACCCCTAGGACTGGGATTTTGAGGGCTACTGAAGGTTGGGGTGTCTCGGGCTGACTTGACTTTCTCTTTATAGAGGAGGGCTTAGGATGGAAGAGTCAGGCAGTGTCTGAGGGGTGGGTGCCAAAAGGTCAGGGCCACCCCTAGCTTTGCGGTCAGTCCTAGAAGTGGTTCTCATTTGTCTGAAGCTATTTCCGAGAGGAGAGACAGATGGGGAAACTGAGGCCTGAGATGGGAAGGAGCCTGGTTACCTGCAGGCAGAGGGGCAAGATGCCCAGTGTGGTTTGAAGCCCTGTAGAGAGGGGTTCAGGTGGCCTTTGGGGATCGCTGGCCTACCCTGCTCCTCCTTCGAGGACACAGCAGCTGGGGCTGGCTACATTGCTGGGGGTGATAACCACACCCCCACCCAGGCTTCTGATAAAAGCAGCCCAGATGGGGTGGGAGTTGGCAAATGATACCAGCCAGAGGCCTGACTGCCCTTTGGGGGAGTGTGGCATAGTCTCGTGGGGTGATGTCCTTACTTCCCAGCCTCAGGAGCTCCTGAGAGGTGGGGAGTAGTCAGACATCCTGGCCCTCTGGGAGGGAGAAAGGGATGCGAGGCCTTGCTGCCCCCCTCTTTAGTTGAACTTTTAAGACAAGGTTTGTTTTATTTATTTACTTATTTATTCCCTGTGTAGTACTGCCTGTCCTGGAACCCACTCTGTAGACCAGGCTGGCCTCAAACTCAGAGAGATCCTCCTGCCTCTGCCTCCTGAGTGCTGGGATTAAGGGCGTGTGCCAGCACCTCCTGGGTTTGAGACACAGTAGCCTTGACTAGCCTGGAACTCACTCAGTAGCCCAGGCTGGTCTCAGAGTCAGAGATCCGCCTGCCTCTGCTGGGATTAAAGGGGAGCTCTGCCGCTGCCACCACCTGGTTTAATGATTTTTTTTTTATTTACTGTGTGCTTGTGTGTCTGGGTCATATATGGGTCATGTATGGGTCATGTATGTGTGTCATGATGCACATGTGAAGGTCGGAGGACAACTTAGAGTTGATTCTCTCCCTCCATATTGGTCCTGGGGATCTAACTCAGGTTAGGGTTAAGGTCCCTCTGGTGGCAAGAGGCATCTCACTAGCCCGTTGTCCCTATTCCATACGTGGGCAGATAGTGGGGGTCCAGGCCTATAGACTTTCCCACAGTTAAGTAAGCATTAAGCACCCACTGCATGCCATACTCAGGCTGTGGCATTTTAGGAACCTAGCTCACAGCTGGGTGTTGGGGGAGGACAGACATTGGGAGACCACCGGGAGAGTCGGGGGGGGGCCCGCTGCAGGAGGAATGCTCCGCAGGGAAGGGGTAGCAAGCCAAGGTTTGGACTTCACCATCTACTCCCAGGCAGGGTGAGGCTAGGCTGATGGAAACTACACCTTCGGGTCCCCCTCTGCTGGCCATTCCGCTCCTGAACAAGTTTACAGGATGTCACAGCCTCCATGTTTTAGAGGCTGCAAAGCCCATAGAGCTCCGGAGTTGTCCCCAGCTCACCCCAGCCCCGCCTGAGTCAGAGGGTCAAGTCCACAGCCAAGCCCACAGGGCCCTTCCTGAGTGGTCCCCACCCACCGGACCCTTCTCCTCCCTGCAGTCAAGTAGCCTGGAGCTGTGAGGGGACTCGCCTGCAACTCCCCCAAGTTAACTCCAGCTCCCAACCCTCTAGATAGATCGAGGTACTTACGGTAGCCAGGTATTTGGCAAGTGTTCACCCGACGTCGCGGTGGGGGGGGTGGGGGAGTGGTGGGTGCGCCCGTCCACCGACTATCGCCACCGGTGTACACACGTGCGCTCCCCAACACCCTAGCGTGGGGCGGGGACTGGCAGGCTCCTCGCTCAACAAGCCCGCCCCGCCCCCGCCGCCCCAGCAAGGCGACCCTGGCCCCGGCCTCTGCCTCCCCCAGGGCGGGAGCTGAGACCACGTGAGCAAAGCCGGTTAGGACTGCCTATGTCTCCGGCTCGCCACCGCCGAGCTACGTGCAGCAGCTGAGTTCCCAGCAGGCTGGCGACCTGGCAGCGGTTGCCTCCACGGCGACCTGCTCCTGGCTAAGTGGAACTAGTGGCGAGAGGTGGGAGCCAGCCCCACAGGGAGGCCCTAAAGGGGAAATAAGCTGATTGAATGCTAGGGGATGTCCCCTTTTCTCACACTCCTCCCTCCTCTTCTCTGTCCGCAAAATGGCGACAGGATTACATGTCCCCCTTGGACGGACATAGGACATAGTTCCGTCACCCAGGATCTGTTCCAAAGCTAGGAACCTCACCCCATAACCAAGCACCCCTCCCCCCTCAGAATGAGCCCCTTGGTCACTGTGCTGGAGCTGGGGTAGGGGAGGAGGAGGAATCCTTTCTGAGACTGTTTTGGGCCCGCTGACAAACATTTTTATTGGGACCTGGCATTTTGAATCATTTAGGGGACACTTTGGAAATGCTAAGGGCTGCTGGCAGCCGTCTGAAACAATGATCCCTTCTCTCTTCCTTACTGCTTAGGGTCACAACTTCCTGGGGCCTCAGGTTGCCTGGATGACATGCAGAATTGGCACATGGGCACCCCAGAAGCAGTTTCCTGGCCTCTGCACCCCCATGGTGGGGGTGTGGTTTGCAGGGAGCCGGATGGAGATAATTTTCTTCTGGCCCCTTCCTGGGGCTGGGGTTGGCTGTGTCCCGCCTAGTGCTGGACCCGCCTACTTCCCCTCCCCTTCCTCGGTCCTTCTCTCCTGGGATCCCTTGAGCTGCTTACAGCAAAGATGACACCAGATCGCCCGGGCCTTCGGCCTAGCCTGGTATCTGTTCCCCTTTCTGGTCACCTCCCCACTTCCTTCCCTCACTTCCATTAATCCTGTCTGGAGGGCCCCTTGGCCACTTTCTAAGGGACATGAATCCTGAGTATCTGTTACCCAGTGGATCAGCCTGGAACCACACCAGGTGACCTGGTGCTAGTCCCCTTGTGAGTTAGCAGAGGTTGGGCCTTCTGATCACTGTTGACTTGGCTGCCCTATGCCTCCTCCGGAGTCTGAACGCTTTCAGGAGCAGAATTGTACAGGGGCTTCAGTCCACATTCTGTGTGCGCAAACCACCCTTCTAACCCTTGGGCCTCAGATCTCCAGGCTTCTGGGATCCCAGAGCACCCAGGCCCTGTCTCCAGAACTGGAGCCTAGGGCCAGACAGGCCAGGTCCAAGGCATGGGGGCCCTGGGTGAGTCCCCTGGGCCTCTTGGTCCATGGAGGCCTGGAAGGTGCTAATCACATGGTGAAGTCTGGTGTTGGGGGTGTCTCTAGGGGACAAGAGCTATGGCCAGTGGGTCCTAGGCTGGGTCAGGGGGGCCACTCAAGTCACAGTGGGCGTGGTCAGTGGAGGAAATGGCCTAGTGTGGTGTCTCACCTCAGCCCAAAGGCACCTGCTGCTTCTGACTGACTCCCCTGTGAGACCACACCCCTGGGCACTCTCTCTACACCCGGTGATTGAATTTAAGCTAAGCTTGGGATTGCGGGGTGACTTTTCCCACGTCTGTGGGGGAACAAAAGCCTTGCGTTAAACCCCAGCTTCAGAACCCCAGACTAAAACTAGCCGGGTCTGATTGAAGACTGCTGATGGTTCATGGTATGGGGGAGGGCCAGCCCCATACCCTTGTGTACAAGGACCTGGAAAATGGCTCCTTTCAGTGCCCCATGGTTATTTGGAAGAAAGGATGCTGTTGAGGACTAGGACTCCCGAGGACCTTTTATTAGGGTGGGCATAAATGGATACAGGTCAGCTGTGGACATGGCCCACTCCGGTAGCTCCAACACTTGGGAGGCCCAGGCAAGATTTCCTTTATTCTCGGTTAGCTGGGGTCGTGTATATCAAGACCCTGCCTCCAGGCCTGCAGCTCAGGGCAAAGTGCTCCCCAGCATGTAGAAGGCCTTGGGTTCTGTTCTCTGCACCACATAAGCCAGGTCCGTGGCCCATCCCTGTGATTTCAGAGCAGGAGATGGAAACAAGATAAGGGAGAGCCCCTCGGCCCAGTTGCTGGACACACCACGTTAGCGTGGGAGCCTTGGGGTTTACAGGAAACCCCTCCTTGCCCTTGCCCACTCGCCATGTTGTCTTTTTGTCTAGGTGAACGGCCCTTTGCCTGTGACTGGCCTGGCTGCGACAAGAAATTCGCCCGTTCTGATGAGCTGGCTCGCCACCACCGGACGCACACAGGCGAGAAGCGGTTTCCCTGCCCCCTGTGTACCAAGCGCTTCACCCGCAGTGACCATCTAACCAAGCACGCCCGACGCCACCCCGGCTTCCGCCCGGAACTACTGCGACGACCTGGTGCCCGGAGCACCTCGCCCAGCGACTCACTGCCCTGCAGCCTGGCTGGCAGTCCCGCACCGAGCCCTGTCCCTAGCCCAGCTCCTGCCAGCTTATAGAGCCCTGGTCTGTCCACCCTGAGAGCGGCCTGTTTGCTAGGCCTCGGCAGGGATGTCCATCAAGGGACATCTGCCCTCTGGAGAGCCCGAGTTCTGGAGTCCCAGCCCATATCAAGGAAGCCTCAAGGGACTGAGAATGGACTTGGGTCGCCAGGGGGCCTGGGAGGTGGTCTCGGGTTCTGTATGTAAATAGCCATGATTAACTGTCCCATCCCCTCTGCAGGAATCCCCAAATGGGCAGTCAGCAGGTCCTCCGTGTCCCCTTCTGCCATTTCTGCCTTTCCTCCTGGGTGGCGTTGGGCATGAACCCTAGCCACATTCCCACTCCTTAATCTCCAGCCCCCTCGTCACTCCTCCAGGTTGGGACACAGGTACACAGAGCCATAGGTGACTGGGGCTTCCCGTGGGCCCCGACCTGTCCCCACCCCACTGAAAGCCATTGGTGGAAGTTCAGGGAAATGGAGGGGGTGCAGCCTGGCTGACCCCCCGACATGGGTACTCAGATCTCAGGTGTCCACAGGTTCTGCCGTCAGTCAGGGCTACCCACATCCCCAGCCCTGGGAATATAGGAAGCACTGCAGTTTTCAGAGGACTTAGGGTTGGGGGCACAGGGGGGGTGTGGAGGTGCCCTCATCGAGCATCAGCCCCCACTTTGGGGTGTGCTGTTGGGCAGGTAGGAAACAAATTATTTATTGTCCTCCCTGACTGTTGGCATGGGGGGCCTGGCCCCCCTATCTGGTGTGTGTGTGTGAGAGACAGTGGGTGTCTGGTGCCTGGGACCCTGCCTCCCTACTCCCACTGGATTAGGGTCCCTGAGTTTGGCCTTTGTGGCATTGCGTCTCAGACAATCTTGTAGAGGACTGTGTGGTCATCAGGCGAGGGCTGCAGGCCTCTGCCCTGCCCTTCGTGCCCTCCACACTCCTGGGTGTCTGCAGGGGTGGTCTTGGACCCAGGACTGGAAGCAGGGGCTCAGCTCCTGGGCCTTCGGGACAGCTTGGGTTTTGGTTTTGCTGGGATAGACTATTTTTCCAGGCTCCAGTTCCTCATTTCAGGGCCCTTGTGTGGCCCCTATCCTCAGGGGTATGAGTGTTCGGGGAGGTCTCACCTGAACATGAGGGTTGGTTGGGTGGTCTCTCTTAGGGTTCTTTTCCTTTTATATGAAGGCAATTTGGGAACCCAGAGAAAGTTGAGCTGCCCCATATTGGCTGTAGGAGGTTTCTGGCATTTCCATTTGTTCTGGAACCTTCCATCATCCAATGAGGGAGGCTCTAAGCACAGCCACCCTCACCTGAGCCTACCTGGAGGGCCGCCTCCCTCTGGAGCTGGGCTCGGAGGGTCCTAGGCAGCCACCCTCCCAGGCACTTCCATCTGCCCCTTCTCTTTGGACACAGAAATGAGATGCCTTAGTTGGTGGGGTAGGGGTTGGGACCCTATTCTTTTTGTGTCTTTTGGATGTATCTTGCTCCATCCCGGCTCCTGGTCCCATCCCTTCCTGCAACAGGGGAAAGGTCTTAGGGTCCCGGGACCTTGGGAGGAAACTCCCCCTAACTTCAGGTTCTGGTTGGTCACTGGAACTTGGGTCTGACCATCGAGAGGTAGTGTCTGTGACACAGGTAAGGCAGGAGCCCTAAGGGGTTTGTTCTTTCTGGGAGGGGTACCCCTCTTCCATTCCGCCTGGCCTCTCACCCTTGTATTTAATTAAAAAAGCCCTTTTTTAAAAACTCGCCCTGGTGTCTGTCTGATTGGGTCCCATGTCCCACCCCCATCAGTATACCCTTTAAGTTTCTTAGTTACATCCTGGGGAAACTGAGGGAGCCTGCTTATATACTCAGGAATGGCCTAGGACCCTCTGAGACCTTGGAAGGGGGCTTCCTGCGCAGCCTGTGCACAGCACAAAGTCACCCACGCCTGGTGCAGCTGCACACCCGTTACCCGGCAACCAGAGATTGGTGACAGGGCTCCTGGGGGCGTCGGCCACCGCCCCCTTCCGGAGCCAGCAGGAGGGGTGGGGGTGGGGATAGACCCCTAGAGCTGAACATAGTGGAGTAACTCAACACGCTCTAGTCCAAAAGGTGCCTCGGGACCCCCCGCCACACCGTCCTTGCTATGTCATCCCATTGTGCGCAGGTTGAATGCCCACTGCATACCGTCTTGGTGCAGAAGGGGTGTGAGTGGGGATTCAAGAGGCTGGGAGCTTTCAGGAGTTGATGACAGAAGGACACCAGATCCCAGGGGTCTGCAGAGCTCTGGGGTTGGGGTGGGTTAGGGCGGGGCTGAGCTGCCCCATTGCACCTGCTGTGCCAGGGGAGGCGCTGCACCCCACCTAGTGGCCAGAGCTAGTACTGTGGGTCGGAGTCGGCTGGGGAATTGCTCCTAGGGGGTCTGCTTAACTGGCTCCTTGGAGAGCTTGGACGGAGCACGCCCCCAGCTCCAGGCATTCATGAACACTCTGGCTTCTCCAGCTTCTTCATGGTTCTCTGATCCTCTCCAGTGTACTCGATACTTTAGCAGTGCATGCTCCCAACGGTTTTAAGCTTCCTCATAGGACCAAAAGACACCATCCTTGTTTGACTCCTTGAATCTCCGCCTGCAACTCTTTAGAAGCCTCCAACTGTTAGCTTCATCGCTCCGCCCTTGTCACGCTGTCCCCATGCATGTCACGATGTTCACCCCGTGGTCTTTGTAACACTCCGCAGTTCGTGCTGTGCAGCTGAGGGAGGAGAGCTCGAGCAGAGCTTGTGAGGCTCCACAAAAGCCTACAGATTCTTCGCCTCTTTTAAACTATCTTGACGGGGCTGGGGATGGAATCCAGTCCCTTGCATATATACTAGGGGTGCTCTACCCCTTAGCCATGCCCCCAGTCTCTCACTAGGGATTCTAGGCGGGGCTCCGCCCTGACCACGCCCCCAGCCCCTCACTAGGGATTTCAGGCGGGGCTCTATCCTGACCACGCTCTCAGCCCCTCACTAGGGATTCTAGGCGGGGATCTACCCTGACCACGCCCCAGCCCCTCACTGGAGGATTCTAGGCGGGGCTCCACCCTGACCACGCCCCAGCCCCTCACTGGGGATTCTAGGCGGGGCTCCACCCTGACCACGCCCCAGCCCCTCACTGGGGATTCTAGGCGGGGCTCCACCCTGACCACGCCCC